>JAMYWO010000306.1:0-29369 GCA_024220525.1 Cochliopodium minus | reverse complement strand
CACCTAATGCAACAGAGAATATAGAAAAAAGACGACATAGAAGATTGAAATCAAGAGAGAATTATTCTTCCTCTTCCAAAGAAGAAGATGAAATTCTAAGAAATAACACAAATAAGAATTCCAAACTAAGAAAGAAATCTCCCAGAATGCATTCAAAGGATCCCAAGAGAGCCCATTCAAAAACGCTTCCCTCAAGAAGAGCAGAAAAACCAATTCACCTTCAGAATACAGATCAAGAAATCACAAATTTGAAATCCTCAAAGAAACCCAGAGAAAATTCTCTTCTTCAAATCTTCGAAATAGAAGACCTCAATGAATTAAATGAGAATAGCAGTCACTCTACTCCAAATAAAAATACTGATGAATATATAAAGAATACCAATAATGAAAATACAAAGATTATCAAAGAAAAGAAAAACCTCAAAATAAGAAATATCAAACAAAATGAAAAAATACTCGAAAGAAATTCAGATAACATTCAAACATCCGATTCAAATCAAAAGAGATTGAAATATTTTTGTAAAACAGAAAGTACCAAGAAATTGGGGATGTGGGTCGGATCCACTCCTTTAAAAGATCTCAAAAAACTGATTCCCACACAATTTAAATCTCATTCTTCTTCCATTTCTAAACCTTCTTCTCCTTCTCCTCTAAATAATGAAACCAAAGAGACAAAAGAGATCCAAAAAATCAACAAAGAGAATGCTAAAAAAGAAACACCCAGCAAAGAGAACACCAAAGATATACCCACCAAAGAAACACCCACCAAAGAAACACCCAAAAAGGAAACACCCAAAAAAAAAGTTCTGCAATTTGATGATTTTGTGAAAATTAAAACAGAAACCTCTTCTCCTTCTTCCCAAAAGATCAACAATACTCAACATAAAGATCCACCTAATCCTCTCCCTTCTTCTCCTTCCAAAAATGTCGACAATCAAAAATCTTCCCCTGTATTGGATGATTCCTCTACCAACAAAACAGATTCACCTTCTACAAAGAAACCACTAATGAGATATTTCAAAGAAAACAATAGCGAAGAAGATTTGATTAATGATTTGCTAAATGTTACTGATCAACCTCCACAAGTACTGAACGATAACATAATAAGATACTCAGTGAGCGACGAAAACTATTATTCTTCTTCTGTTCAGCTGGATGATGTCAACCCAAGTTCCAAAGGTGATCATGTATCTTTCCAAAAGACAGTACAACTCATTTCTCAAGAAAATAAAGAATCCAAAAAAAATGTGGAAGAGAAAAAAGATCAACCACAACAAAACAATACAGATATCCCAAAAGAACAAGGTAATGGTACTACTAACAATGTCTCTCACAATGGAACCACCAACTCTCCTGTAAAAAGAAAAATAAAACCACCCACCAGGACCCCTTCTGTCTCTGAAATCATCAGTAAACAACCACTCCTCAAGGATCCTTCTTCCATTGCCAATGAAATAAAACAAAGAAGAATGTCCAAAATTATTTCTTTTAAGAAGGAAGTGAGCAAAGAAACAGTTTCTGATGATCCAATTAATTCAAGCAATGAATTCAATCATCTCGATAATTCTTTCGTAAATTTTCCAGATTATACAAACGAAACTCCAATTAACCGAGATTCTGTTAAACTGAGAGATTGGGAAGAATGGAATACCAACCGAGAAAAAAATGGTCAAAAAGGTGTTTTTCTTTTGATACCTGATCCTCCCAAAGAAAAAAATCCAAACAAAAAAAGACTATCCCAAAAAATCCCAGAGTCATCTGTACTTTCAATTGAAGATGAAAGAGATAAACCTTCTCCAAGAGGGAAAAACGAGCCTCCTTTCAAAAATAGAAACCTTCAAAACCACAAATCCGTTTCATTTCAGGATCCTCCTCTTTTAAAAAAGAATCAATTTTGATCATAATAAAGAGATTTTTTATTATTTATATGCAACCATTATTGCAAACAAATTATCTTAATTTCTATACTCACATAAACAATAAAAAAAAATTATTTCCTTTTAGCAGTAAAGGCATATATGATTGTTTGATAACGTTATTTTTGAAAAAATAAAAATAAAAATTGAAAATTTTATTTTCATCATCAAACTCCAATAATGGATAACACTCCTCCAAAGAAATTAACAAGATCTCAAACAACAGTTAAAAAGCCAAGGAAGAAGAGTGAATTGAAAAAACCAGAAGCAATAAATTTAAATGGGAACAACTATTATTTGGTTTTATATGATTTTACACCTGAAATCGACAAAAAAATTGGTTATTTGGATATCAAAAAAGGTGATATAATTAAATTGGCAGAGAGAAAAAAAACGGGTTGGTGGAGGTGAGATTAAAATAAGTAATTTATATTAGAAAGTAATTATTGAATATATAGAGGTTATTTGTGCACAAATACAAGTGAAAATAACGAGATGACTTTGGGGAAATTCCCTTCAAATTATGTTGCTCCTTATAATGGGCCTATTTCCTTTAATAAGGAGTCTCTAAAATTAGAACGAGATTCCAGTACAAAACAAGAAAACATTGAAGAAAATAATTCCTCTTCAGATAAATTGGAGAAACCTATGAATGGTGATTTTCTAGATCCATCAGATATAGCTTTAAAATCAACAGAACAAAATTCATCAAATAAAGATCTCGATTCATCAAACAAAGATCTTGATTCATCAAATAAAGATCTCAATACATCAGAAAACAACGATTTTGGAATCAATAGTTCACAAGATTTAGATCAAGATGAAAATTCTATCAATACATCAGATGGTTCTATCCAGGAATCATATACCAAAGAAATAAAGAATTCAACCAACAAAGAAGATGGGAAGAACCCAGCAAAGAAAAAAATAAAAAGAAAGCTCAAAAAGAAAAAGAGAATAGTAAAAGTCAAAAATAGTAATGGAAAGCTCAAAAGAACCAACACTGATACTACAGAATCAAGCTTGGATATTTCTAGTGATGAAATACAAAAAGAGGAAATAGGAGATAAAAATTTCATTTACAATCTTCCCTATCTTAATGGCAATAAAAATGATGGCAACATTGAGAAATTAGATCAAGTCAATTCATCCCCATCTCAAAATAAAGTGAATAAAACTATTAATAACAATATCGAAAAAGAGAATAATCAAAAAGAGAAAGAAAATAAAGAGGAAAAGAATATAGATGAGAAAAAAAGTATAGAAAATGAAAAAGAGATTAAAGAAAATGAAGAGAATAAGGAAGAAGAGAATAAGAATGATGGAGAGAATACATTAGAGAAAAATAAAGAGAATAATGAAGAGGAGAAAAAGATAATTGTGGAGAATGAAAGAATAGAAGAGAATATAATCGAGAATAAACAAGAGAATTGGGAAGAAGAAAAAGTTATTGAAGAAAATAAGAAAATTGAAGAGATTATAGTAGAGAATGAGAATAATAAGGAATTAAAAATTCAAGAAAAAACTGTGGAAATAATGGAAGAAGTGAAGGAAAAGAAAGAAGGCGAAGGGAAGGAATTGAGTAAAAAAGAGAAAAGAATAAAGCTTATTGAAGAATTATTGGATACAGAGAAAAGTTATGTTTCCCAATTGGATGATATCCAACATTTTTATGATTCAATCAAAAAAGAAAATGTGATTACTGATAATCAGCTCAATGGAATTTTCTTGAACATCAAGGTATTGCGTATGCTCCATAAAAATTTGCTCTCTGATCTTGAAAGCGCTCTTTTCGATAAACAAACAAAATCAAGAAAGGAAGATCCTCTAATTGGTAAAAAAATATACTATCCATTATTATCATATCTCTTCAATTTTAAACTTTTTCTTTAAATTAAATGATTATTTATATTATATAGGAGCAATAGTGGCTCAAATGACCCCATATTTCAAATTGTACATGGAATATGTGAATAGATATGATGATTCAACAAATCTTTTGAACACTCTTTTGAAGAATCCTTCCTTTTTCAAAATCCTCAACAACATTCAAATCCAAAAAGTTTCCAAGAGTGCTTCCCAAAAAGGAGTTTTCGCAATAAAGACACTCAGAATCACTCCCATTCAAAGAGTAACCTTTTTATTTTAAATAAAAGAATAAATCATATGTATAATTTGAAAATTTAATATAAATGTTTAATTATTAAAAAATTTTTAATTAATTTAATTAAATAGATTCCTAGATATGTGTTGCTTCTTCAACAAATATTAAAGTACACAGAGAAAGAGCACACGGACTATGAAAACTTGAACAAAGCATTGGTGGCAGTAACGGATGTGACAGTGTGCATTGATAAAACTAAAAATGACATCATTGGTTTGAAAAGGTTGGGTGAAATTTCTGAAATTTTGAACACGAAGGGAAATATCTCCGATCTTCACGAATACATTGAAGGAAAACCTCATCAGTTCAAACTTTTCCTTTTCAACAAAATCTCCACTTGTAACTTTTGTTTGGAAGTCATCAAACAAGGTAAGTTTTATTTTTTCATTTTTATTTTATCATTTTAAATATTTTTTTTCAATCATTTTTTTAATTCGGTAGGAAATGCTTACAAGTGTTTGTCTTGTTCATTTATGTGTCATACTCATTGTCACGTTAAAGTTTGTCCAAATTGTGAAATTCCCATCAAACCTCCTTCTATCATTAAAGGTATTTTAATAAATTTTTATGTTTTTACAATTTATTTTTTTTAAAAATTTTACAAAAAAAAAAAGAGGGGAGAAAGTTGATAGAAGAGTATAGCATCGGAGTGAAAGGAAACAAGGTGGACACAAAAAAGGGGATAGTATTTCTTTTTAACGATGGTTTGTTGATTACAGTTCCTTTCAACAACGATGTCAACAACAACAGTAACGGAATGTTGAGTACGAACAACTTTAATGGGAGCACCAGTGGAGGTATGAATGAAGGATTGGAGATGGTAGAATTGGTGAGATGGTTGTCTCCTCCTCCTCTTGAAGAAAAAGCGGAAGTATTAAAAAGTGAAAAAGAAGAGACCTCCTTTATGTTGAAAAATTCAAAGAGTGATGGAAGCAACTATTCCTTCAAATTTGAAAGCGCAGAAAAGTGTTTGGATGCACTTCAAAAGTTTCAAAAGGCCATTTTCGATTGGGAGACCCTCAAACAGCAGTCCATCCAAAACAGCAAAAGAAAAACCACCGAAAAAACCAAGATCATCATAAATAGCAAAATAATCAAAAACAAAAAAGGTGTGGAAGAGGTCGCTTATCAGATAAAGATTACCAAGTTTGATCAGACCATCTCGGTTCTTAAATCTACTGAACAAATTGCTTTTTTTCACGAAAGTCTCAAAACGATTTACGATCAGGCTGTTCTCCCCATCCTCCCCTTTTCCAAAAAAGCATTCATTTCCATCCGTAAGTTGTTTTTGGGGGGAAAACAAGAAGATTTTTCTCCACAACTCACCCTTTACTTTGAAGCTCTCCTCAATCTCCCTCAAATCTTTTCTCTCCCTGAATTCTTCCATTTCTTTGAAGATGATCACAAATCTTCCTCCTCTTCTACCAACATAGATTCTCCTCATTCTCCTCATTCTCCCCACTCTCCTCATTCTCCTCATTCTCCACTCTCTTCCTCTCTTTCTTTTTCTCCAAAGGGATCTCTTTCGAAAGGAAATCCCCTTCATCTTTTGGTCAACAATGAATCCATTGAACCCAACCATTCCAATAAAAGTGGTGGAAGGCCCATAAGAAAATCTTTTTCAAATTCCAACAACAATTCTCCCAAATCCTCTCCCACCACTTCCTCTCCCCTCTCTGATCACTTCGAAAGCAAGAATGAAAAAAGAAGCACTGATAGAAACAGCGGAAATTTTGTGATTCTTAATCATCCTTCTTCTAATCCTTCCAATCTTCTTCATCCTAATCCCTTTAATAACAATTCTAATCATTTTAATCCTATTCTTTCTTATACTGGAAACAGTGGAGGGTCAAATGTCAACAACAGTACGATAGATAGGAGCAGCAGCAACATAGACAGAAACAGCAACAATCTTTTCTTCCCTCCCTCTTTCAACATGAATGATGAAGAAAATGGAAGTAACAACATTTTTGATCAGATCCAACTCAATTTCTCTGATGAAAATCCTTTCTCCGTTCACGATGAAATCCTCCTCTCCAATAATGAGCACATGATCAACAACACCAGCAACAACAACAAAAACATTGAAAAAAGTCCCCTCTACAACTCTACTGAAAACTCTAACATCAACAACAACAATAGTCACAGTGAAAGTAACAGTAACAGTAACAGTGGTAATGGCATTACCCTGAAGACAAAACCGAAAATAACGATTTCACCTCGTAGAGGAGGAACGAGGATAGAGAAAGAAGGGGAGGAGTTTTTGAATGTCTGGAGTAATTTGGGGAGAAGAAACAGCAACTTTTCTGTCTCCTCTTCTGGTCCCCTCTCCAATAACAGCACTGGTGATGAGAAAAAAGGAGGAAATGTAGAAAATAATCTAAATTGTAGTGACAATAGCTTTCATACTAACAATAAAAAGTTTGATAATAATAATAATAACAATAATAATAATAATAGTAATAGTAATAGTAATAATAGTAATAACAATGGTAATAATAATAATGGTAATAACCTTGACTTTTTCATAGATTCTCCTAAAAGAAGAAATTTAACAATGAGCACTGTGCGTGTGAAAGGTATCACTGATTTTAATAACAAAGACAAACACACCAGCAACATTACTGATTACAAAAGCAACGACCACACCGCTAACACCTCCAGTGCCACCAATGGAAACACTTCGCATACCAAAACCAACTACAAAGCAAAAATGCAACAACAAAGGCAAAACAGGAGAAGTATCGGAAGTTTGTCTGATTTGAACAAACTTGAACCTCTCTCCAAACAACATGACAACCAATTCCTCTTTTCTCAATCTCTCATTCAAGGTAAAAACAACAGTGGAAACAATAATAACAATAATAACAACAATAACAATAATAACAATAATAACAATAATAATATTAACAATAACAACAATGGAAGTAAAATACGGAATGTCCAACCTCATCTTTTTCAGCTTTTTTTAAACAATAAAAATTCCAACACTCCCCCTCTTTCCCCCTCTACTTCTAAAGAATCCGGCTTGTTGGCGATGAGTGGCACGTTGACTGGGACAATGGGAAGAAAGTCAGAGGGGATTGACTTTCACAACAAAGACGCTTTCAACAAAATATTCAAAAGAAGTGAACTCCAAAGTGGAGAGGAAAGTGGCGAAGAGTTTAACCTTCATCTTCTCAAACAAAAATCCAGAACTTTTCACTATTTCTCCAATTACCTCAAAAACATCTCCAAAATAAACTTGTACGAATTTTGGGAAGAAAGTGAACAATTAAAGTCAGTCCGAGGAATCAAAGTTGCCAAAAAAACTGCCAAAAAAATCTTTCAAAAATACTTTTCTGTCCATCTTCCTTCTGGAAGAATCTTTCTTTGTAAAGAAAATTATGAAGAGTTGTTTGATGTTTTCGAAGAAAATGCCCAGTCTAAAAAAGAACAAAGCATCTTTGTTGTTTCTTATCAAAATATTTTCAATAAATCTCAAACAGAAGTGGAAAAACAAATGAAAGAGTGCTATTCTAGCTTCAAATCTTCTAGTGAGTATCAACAAATGACTGCAGAGAAAACGAAAATAGAAAAGCTTATGAACGAAACTCACGAATCTCTTCTTAGTTTTATCTCTGATTCTAACCAACGTCTCTCTATTCTTCTCTTGTTTAGAAAAAAAGGATCTGAAAACTCTCTCAATCTCTGGCAAAAAACAGAACAAGCTCTCTTTAATTTTGAAATTTTACAAACCAATCCGTTTAATCTCTACAAAAACCTCAAACCTCTTCACCTCTTTATTCAACAACAAGGCATCCAGATCGTCCCTTTGATTGAAATCAAATCCAAACAATTGTTTACTTTATTAATCAACTTCCAAAAGAAAGCAGAGATATCCAAAAACATCCCATTCAGATCAAAAAATAGTAAAGAAGATATTCTTGATCCCATCACCAAAAAGAAGGTTGATTTTCATAATGAAGAAATGATTGAAGAAAACACTCTCAAACAACTTTTGAGTGAACTTCAATCTTCTCTCGAAAACATAATTTCTCAAAATTCAAACATTCTTTTGGAAGATTTTGAATGATGTTCCATTTTTTTTTTTTGAAAAAGAGTTTTTGTCAAATATTTGATTGTTTAAATTAAATTAATTTTTATATATTGTGATAATTTTTTACAAAAATTCAATATTGATTTTTAAAAAAAATTTATTAAAAGGATTCTTTTCTTTTTAACCAACAAATTTTCCATCTTTAAAAACACCCTCCATCTTTTGGCTGTTGTTGGCAAATGAGTAAATACCTTTTCCATTGAATTTACCATTAGAAAATTCACCTTTATAAGTATCACCATTGGCATAACTGTAAATACCAACACCACTCATCTGATCATTTTCGTATTGACCATAATAGATGTGCCCTCTTTTTGTTTTAAACTTTCCTTTTCCATGTCTCATTCCCTCGTGAAATTGTCCTTCATACTTTGTACCGTTGGATGGTGATAAGTAAACTCCTATTGAATAATAAAAAAAAAATATTAAGTAAAAAAAAATTTTTTTGAAATAAAAAAACCTTTTCCATGGTAATTATCATTTTCAAATTCTCCTTCATAACTGTCACCATTGGAATAGTCAAATTTTCCGTTACCATGAGGTTTACCATTTTTGAATTGACCAACATAAACAGAAGCATCATTCAACACCAATTTTCCATTCCCCTCTCTTCTCCCTTCTACAAATTCTCCTGTGTACACGTCTCCATTTTTAAATTTGAACACTCCTTTTTTATTTAATAAAATGAAATGAAATAAATTAAAATAATAAAAGAAAAAAAGATATAATAAATAAAATAAAATAAATATAATAAATAAAATAAAATAAAATATAATAAAATAATAAAATAAAAATAATAAAATATAATAAAATGAATAATATATTGAATAAAATAAAATATAAATAAATTGAATAAAATATAATAAAATGAATATAATATGAAATAAAATATAATATAAATAAATTGAATAAAATGAATAATTTTTTTAAAAAAAGGGACCTTTTCCGTGAGGTTTACTGTTGGAATAATCACCAGTGTAAACACCATCTTCATCTAAAATGTTTTCTATTCCCTTTTTGTTTTTCTTTGATATTACTTCCTCCACGTATTGTTTAGCTTCATCCTTTTAAAAGTTTATTAATAATAATTTAAAAGAAAATATAAATGATTTGAATAAAAGAAATAATTAAAGAGCTTAATAAAAATAAATAAAATAAAATTAAAAAATAAAATAAATAAAATAAAATTAAAAAATAAATTAAAAATAAATTAAAAATAAATTAAAAATAAATTAAAAATAAATTAAAAATAAATTAAAAATAAATTAAAAAATAAAATATAATTAAAAAATAATAAAAATAAATTAAAAATTTAAAATAAAAAAAAGGAGGTACGAGTTTGCCAGAGAAGATGAGTTTGCCAAGGTCAGTACTTTCAGTGTAAAATTTGTCTTGTTTTTTTTCATCTTCGTTATCATTTTCTTCTAACATTCCAAAAACGTCATCCCATCCTTTCACTGAATTTCTACTTGATCTCGTCACTTGTTCTTGTACCAAACATTGATTTAATATTGCATTTGCCAAATTATTACTTGCTCCCTTTAACTTTTCTGTAAACCCGCTATCCTCTATCTTCACCTCATTCACATCTCCTATTTTCTACAATTCATCCAATAACAAATAAATAAAATGTAAAATAAAATAAAAAAATAATTATATAAAATAAAATATAAAAATAAAATATAAATATAAAAATAAAAATATAAAAATAAAAATATAAATGAAAATAAAATAAAAATATAAAAATAAATATAAAAATAAACAAAAAATACATTATAAAAAAAATAAAATAATAATGTTTAATAAAATATTCAATTTCATAAAAATTCAAGAAAAATGAATAAATAATCAAAAAAAAAAATTATTCCAAAATAAATGAAATAATAAAATAAATATAAATAAATATAAATAAATATAAATAAATGTATAAAAATAAATAAATAAATAATATAAATAAATATAAATAAATATAAAAATATAACAAATAAATATAAATAAATATAAATAAATATAATAAATAATATAAATAAATATAAATAAATATAAATAAATATAAATAAAATAAATAAATAAATGTAAATAAATATAAATATAAATAAATATAAATAAATATAAATAAATATAAATGTAAATAAATATATAATAAATACAATAAATATAAATAAATATAAATAAATATAAATAAATGTAAATAAATATATAATATACAAATAAATATAAATAAATATAAATAAATATAAATAAATATAAATAATATAATAAATATAAATAAATACAAATAAATATAAATAAATATAAATAAATATAAATAAATATAAATAAATATATAATAAATATAAATAAATATAAATAAATATAAATAAATATAAATAAATACAAATAAATAAATAAATATAAATAAATATAAATAAATATAAATAAATATAAATAAATGTAAATAAATATATAATAAATATAAATAAATATAAATAAATATAAATAAATATAAATAAATGTAAATAAATATAAATAAATGTAAATAAATTATAAAATTAAAAAAAAAAAAAAAGAAAAAATAGGGGGAAAAACCTTGAAGATGAGGGAATAAGATTGAAGGAGAATTTTGAAAAAGGAGATAGAGAGAGAAGAAGGGGAGGAGGAAGAAGATTGATTTTGTTGAGAAAAAATAGATTTTGCAAAAACATCTTGTAAAGTGTTTATTTCTATTTGATTTCCTTTTGATGCATTTTTCAATAACACCAAATACTTTGTTAATCTCACCAAAAACAATTTGTTTCCTTGTGGAAGTGAATGAATCACTCTTCTCAACATTTCTGTTTGTATTTCTCCACTCTTTCCTTTTTTTTTTTTATAAAATAAAAATATAAATATTATTAAAATCAATTCAATTAAAAATTATTATTAAAATTAATTAAATTATTATTGTTATTCTTAAAATTTTTTTTTTTTGAATTTTTAAATTAAATTAAAATTAAATTATAATATAAAATTTTTTGCATTACAAAGATCCCATCAATGGTGATCCAAATTATCAATTGTATTGTTGTTTAATATTAAACGATCATTTTTACAATTTTGATTGAATTGCTCGATATAGTTTGGATCAATTTTTATATTTCAAGATAAGATCTAATTTCGGATCAATTTATGTTGGATGATTATTTCAGTATAATTTATTATAAACATCCTTTTTTTTGTTTTTATTTTTGATGTTCATTCCTTTTTCTTGATATTCAAGTTTTAAATTGGATTGGGTGATAAATCCATTTGAGGAATTGAAGATTTATCAAAAATTAAAAATATATTTAACAAATCAAATTTAAAATTAATTAAAAAGATCAAACAATAAAAAGATCAAAGAAGAACAAATAGGATCAATAATAAATAAATTTAAAGATTAACAAGTATTTTAAGAAATTTTTAATTCAGTTTTTATTACCCAAACAATAAGCAACCACATCATGAAATTCAAATGTCAATACTGGAGAAGGAAGGGTACTTAAATATTGTTTCAAAATCTCTGCAGCTTGATAAGTAACATTTTTGAGCTCTGCATTTAAACCAGTTTCCAAAATGTGACTTTTTAATTGATTAATTTCTTTGGGATTCAATTTTTGTATAAATAGCCCAGGTTTCTCAATTGCTAAATATATTTAAAATGCAAATTAAAATTCACTCATTATTTAAACCATACATTTATTGCACATCATTTATAAATTTTACCCTCTTTTTCAAGATAATTAACCAATGTCTCAAACAATACAGGTAGAGTTCTGGTGAAGGGATTTATTCCCCTTGTCTTTTCCAATTTTTGCATATATATTTTTTTTTTTATTTTTTAATTAATATATTTGAAAAAGATCAAAAATATAAATATAAAATTTCTTTGATCAAAAGATGTCGAATCAAGTACCCATTATAATTTGAATATATAAATTAATACTTAAAATTAATGATTTAAGAAAAAAGCAGCAGATGAACACAAGAATATAATTTTCCAAGGATATGTTTGGAAACGTGGAGGGACTTTTAAAACTTGGAAGAATAGATGGATGATTTTGTCAGATAATAATCTATTTTATTACAAGAAAAATACAGTAAAAAATATTTATTTTTTTATTCTTTTTTCAAAAAAATGGAATATAAAATATATTTTTGTCTATTCCTCCCATAAAAAAAGGATAAATCCCAAAAGGGTGTTATAGATTTGGTGGAAGTGACTGAAATTAAAATGGAAAAACACACATACAAAAAAGAAACATTTGATGGATTCACTTTATGTCATAAAAAAAGAGAATATCCAATTTTTACAGATGATGGAGGAGATACTAAAAAATGGATGAAAGAAATCTCTTTAATTTTACAAAAATTGCATCCTTTGATTTATGATAAAGAAATAATTGAAGATAAAAATAAAGAGCCGAGAACATCAAAAGAATTGATTCCTCTCATTTATCAATCTTTAGAATGGAGAAATGAAAAATTAATTTTGAATAATTTTTGGAATATTTGGTTTGAAATGTTCAGTGGAATTGAAGATATCAAATTGGAATTAACCATCGATTCTTATTCTAATAGATTCTGCTTCAAATCAAGTAACCTTTTTCAAATCTTTAATATATTCGACGGATACAGTTTAATTAATTTCTAATTCTGATATATTCGTTGAATTTATATAAAATACTGATATATTCGAACTAAATTTATAATTCTAGTTATAAATCTATGTATAATTTTGATATATTTTCAACAATTTATAAATTCATAATGATCATCATGTTGGTTTTTTTTAAAATTTGAATGATCCATAATAGGATATCAATAATCAATAATCAAACATCCATAAAATATAAATGATTTAAGATCATAAGGAAAAATAATTTGCATAATTATGCGAATCACCATACACTGTAATATCAATTGTATATTAGAAGTTATATCTCCAATATAGAGATGAATGATTTTTTATTGTGTTAAAAATATGTGTCTGGAGGTTCAGACACATATTAAAAAAGAAAAAAAAATTTCCCCTTATGGATAATTGAGATCCAATTGATCAAAATAATTTGGAGAGATAAAAATAAATTTAAATGGTCAAAATTCTTGAGAAAATTAAAATGGCTAAGATCAAATTTCTCACTTTTAATAAATTTTTTTTTTTTTTTTTTTTTGAATTAGGTTGTGTCCAAAATAGAATAATACAGAATCTGTTTGATTTTTTTTACACGGTGGGAGCAAGTGAAAAAGAAATTAAAGAAATAAATGAAAAGGGGAGTGTATTAAAACCAAAAATAATAGGGAATTGGATAGAAATAAGTAATGAGAAGAATTATCCTAAAAATCCTTCAAATCAATCAAAAACATTGGATGTTCTTGATGGAGGTTTCTTTTTCAATCTCAATTTTTCTCCTACTTCTCTTCTTACTTTTCTTCCTGAGGAAATTTCTTTCAAATTAAAAGAATGGATTGATAAACACAGTATTCTCACTTGCCTTTATTTTTCTAAAGATCTCGGTTCTAAAATCCCTCAAACTGAAATCAGATTTAATCTCTCTGGTGATGTGAATCATCAGCTCGAATCCTCTTTATGTAAAAAAATTTAATTAATTAATTAATCTTTATTTGATTAAATTATATTTGATTAAATTATATTTGATTAATTAAATTATTAAATAAAGAAACGAAAGAATAATATTTATAAATAAAAATAAAATAAATGTAAATAAATAAAAAAGATAAAAAATAAGATAAAATATATATATAGTAGAAAATAAAATAAATTGGTATTTATTTGATAATTTGAAAAAAAAAAACTAAAAATTTTGATTAGATGCATTTGAGTTTCTCCAATTCCCACCAATACCAACACAAGCAATGAAAATACTTCAATCAAATGAAAAGATGGAATTAATTCTTTCAATTTGTTTTACGGAAACAGAATTTACAAAAATATCAATAATACAATCAAACCCTAAAAAAGAAGATGAAGAACAACTTTCTAAACAGTATGGTGATGGTAATCTTGATTCTTTCAAAAAAAAGTTTCCAGAACTCACCTCTCTTTTTGTTGAATACATGGTTTTAAAAGAAGGTTTTGGTTTTGGTGTTTATCGAGAAGGTTTTAATGTTTTATTCCATTTTTCTTGTTGAAAATAAAAAAGCCACGTATTTTACAAAAGAAAAACAATGTTTCATTAAACTTATCAAAAAAATGTATTAAAGTAGTATTTTTTTAATTAATTCAATTTTCTTTGTTTTTAAATCTTCTCCTTTCGTTATCTTTTTTATTTATATGGTCTCTGTTGTTGGTTTTGTCAATATCTTTTTTATCATTATTTTTCAGGAAATTTGGATCTTTAAAATTATCCCAATTTCTGACCTTATTGTTCAGAGATCTACTGTTATAATCTTTATTTCTATCAAAAATTTTGTAGTTCGAAGTGTACTTTGAATTGTGATAGCTCTGATCTGATTTTTGGTATTGTGAGGAGAATTTCTCGTTGGTTTGAAAATGTACTTCATAGGATTTTGGTGAAAAAAGCATCTTGAAATTACTTTTTGGATTTCCCCAGGCCACACCATTTTGGTAAGAATCTAAAAAAACACAACATTCATTAAATCTGATGATGGTCGAAAGATTAATCATTTCATCATTTTCTACATTTTCAAAAACAATGATAAAGTAATTCTCATTATTTTTTGCAACATTGTACTCATTTTGAGACATAAAAAAAGAACCATCCCATTTACCAGTGCATCCCTTTACCTCGAAGAAACATTGAGTGTTTTGAAGTTGATTATCTTTCAGAAATATAAATCTATGATCATTCAATTCAAAATCATATCCAGCCCCATCATTCACTTCTCGATTTTTTAAGAAAGATGTAGAAATAGAGCTTACCCACTTTATTTCTTGGTTGTAGTATTTCAACAAAGAAAAATAAAATATGATTTCTGCTCTTGAGCCTATGTTTTTGTTTGGAATGGAGTTGTTGCTCTGAAAGTATTGATTTTCCAATCTGGGAGTTATCTTATAGTCAATTTGTTCTCCTTTCGTTTTTAATTTATCAAGATAAAAAATATTAACCTTTTTTTTATGTTTTTTGTTAGAAGAAGAGAATTCTCTGAGAAAAGTTTTGTTAGGAAAAGAAATTTCATTGAAAGTGTATTCAGTGGGAAAGTTGAAATTATATAAATCATCTTTTCTCTCTTGGTAGTTTATTTCTTCAAAAATTTGGAGAGTTCGGGTCTCTATTGGAGAAATCTCATTTTTTTGTTGAATTAGAGAAGCCAAAACCCTCCTTATCCTTTCATTTCGATCTACTTTGTATTCCTCTGGAATGTGGCCAATATTTATGAAAATATGATCTTTAATTCTAACATATTCTATATCTCCATCAATAATTTTTTGAGATGTATCTTTGAAAGAAAGATCAAAAGAAATATTCAAAAGAGACAAGCTAACAACAATCAAATTTTCTTCTGACAAGTACTTTTTGAAGATTTCTGTCAATACTATTTCTTTTTTTGGTTGTTGAGAAAGATGGAGTTTAAAATTTATATTGCAATTCATTTCATAATACTCTATATTCAACAAAGCAAGCAAAAAAGGACAACTGTCAACTATCTCCGACTCCACAAATTCATACACTGATTTTTGTTCAAAATAATGGCAAGAGTTTGCTAAAAAATTGTGAAAGGGAAAATCGATTATTTTTCCATTTTGAGAAGGGAAGATGATTTCTTTTTTCAATTTTTCTTTTAAACTTTGAAAGTTTGCCTCTTCGAAAAGTGAACGACCCAATTCATTTCTAAAAGAGTAATTTATCATACCAGTGATCTTTTCTTTTTCGATAATTTTTTCAAAATTTTTGTTATGAGATTCGTAAAATAAATTTCTAATCATATTTTCTGTAAGATTGAGAATGTTTGAAAGAGTCTTGTGATTTTCATCATTCAATAATCTATTAGAAAATGTATTTTTAAGTTGAGAATAGGAAGAAAAAAGGATTTCAAAATTAAGTTGATTGGATTTGATGTTTTTTGTAAAGAATTTGGAGTACTTGTAATATTGGCCGTTTTGTTTTTCACTTATTACTATTTTTTTCAAAAATTTGCATAACGAATCCACTCTTTCTCCTTCAAAATTCCTAAGGTCTTTGTTTTTGACAAAAATGACATCATCCAGAGAATAAAAGTTGTCTTCAATTAAAAAAATTTTTTTTTTGTACTCCTTTACATTAATTACGTAATTAGGAGAAAGGAGTTTATCAAATTCCAAGAGATATTGCTTCAAATCTTTGTTTTCGTTTTCACAAAAAGAAGAAAGAGAGTCAAAAACATGCACAACATTTTTTTCTTCAAGTTCAGAGAAAGAAGGGGAAATTAATTGATTATCAGATCCTAATTCAATTTTTGCAAAATAAGATTTTAACTTTATTTTTTGGCCAGATTCAGTTTTAAAGAAAATTTGAGACAAAATAGATCTTCCTTTTAAGAGTTTCACTAGTTCCAAAGAAAGATCAAAATTTTGTTTTTCTTCAAATTTTTTCTCCAAGTTTTCCTCCAAGCAAAGATTTTTACAAGGAGGAACCATTGCACCAGATCTAATAAAAAACACTTCCAATTTTAATTTTTGTTTGTAAGACAAATTTGAAGGATAAGAGATGGTTTTTTTTTTGGGATCAGTTAACAAATCCACGCCAAATAAAGAAGGAGTATAACATTTAGAAAGAGAATCAAGAAAGTTATTGTTTTCAAATGAGATAGGTAAAAAGACCATGATAGTTTTTATTTGTCCCTTTGTTTGTTTTAAATTTTCGCATAAAAAGAAAAGGTCTTTCCATATTTGTTCTTTGTTCCCCAGTCTCTTTTTCTTTTTTTGGTTCTCAAGATGAAGATTCAAAATAAAATCGCAAAATTTTTTAGCAGATAACTTCCCAAAGATTTTAGAAAGAAACCTTTTTTCAGGATTGGATGAGAAATCAAAAAACAATGAGTTGGGATGATCATCAAAACTGTTTCTCCAATATTTTATTTTGCTTGAAAGAACGTACATCTTGCTGCTTTTGATTAAATAATTGGGAATCTTCTTTCTTATGTTTTCTGTAGAACATAAAAAGATGGGAGATTTCAGAAACCATTTTTTCATCAAACTTTTGTCTTCTTCGTTTCTTTCCGAATATTCTTCTTCCAAAATTGAAAAAAACTTTTCATAATTTAAAATTAAATTGGTAATGTTCTTTTCCGCCATTTGTACTAAGAGATCATAACAAGTTAAAACTTTTTTGACAAAAAAAGGCCTATTTTCGTTGGATTTATTTTCATTTTCTACAACAATCATTTTCAATTTGGCAAGTATATCAAAATTTATAATATTTTCATCAAAAGAACCAGAAAAGAAATACTTTCTATCATCCTGTTCAGATATTTTCTTTCTGACTTCGTGAACGAAAATGTTCCAAAAATTGTTTTCAACTTTTCCAGGAAAAAATAACTCTAAATTATTTTTAACAAATTGTTCATTGGAACACAAATCAACAAAAAAATCTACTAAATAATCTCTTATTCCTATATTCCACTGTTCATTTTTAATGATACTTTCTCTATTTGATGTCACAATAAAATTTGCATCAATCATAAACTTGAATCCCAAACTGTAGATTGGTAATCCTTGAAATAAATTTTTATTAAAAATTTTTAAATCCGAATATAAAAAAAAAAATATGATTATAAAAAAAAAATTATTAATTTTCTCATGAAAAAATTAATCAAAGTAAAATAAAATATTTACCAGAGTATACAAACTCTTTTGAAATCTCTTTTTTATCGCCAAGAGAGAAAGCAAGAGTAATATTTGTCTTCTGGAGATTATCATTTAATTGAAGTGGCACGATTTTAGAGAAGAAATAATATTCTTTTTTAAATTTCTCATCTGTTTGAAAAAATAGATGAGAAAGAGAATAGCTTTTTTTGTTTTCTATCAACTTTTGTTCTCTCACAAAGTTTCTTGAGATTATTTTTTTTTGAGAAAGTTTAGCATCAATAATGATCTTTTCAAATTTGAAGAGAGAAAGATAAAGAGAGGGGTCTTCTACTAATTCCAACCCAGTGATAAAACTTTCCTCTTTCAACAACTTGGGTAACAAAGGAAGATAAAAAATAGTTTTATATTTAACCTTCAAGTCACTTGTCACTTCGATAGGAAGATCACTAACCCAATGTGGAAGAATGTATGAATTTATTGGGTCATCGTTGTTAGCTTCAAATTTGAAACACCAAGAACCACTAATTATATGTGGATTGCTCGTACATACAAAAACTGATTTGAATCCTAAAAGTAGAAAAAATTGATTAATTTTTACCCAATTATTTTATTTTGCATATTTTAGAGTAAAATCTATTACCAATCCCTTTATGCCCAATATGAGTATCTCTTTTCTTATTAGAAGAAGATATAGAGCATATACTGAAAACATCAGAAGGGGAAAATCCCTCTTCATTACTGCAAAACAAAAGATAGGGATTGTTTTCATCAGAAACAAAATCAATTTTGATAAATATTTCTCCATTTCTTTGTTCTTTGAAACTGTCGTGGATGTTTTGTAGAATTTCTTTTAAGAAAGAAGACTCGGCATCAGAATACTGTATTCTTCCCAAATTTTTGGTTGTCTCACAAAAAATGTCTCTGTGCAAAGAAATAAAACTCTTCCAAAATTGTCTCACCAATTCTATGTATTCCTTGCATTTCATTTCATCAATATTTACATCTTTGTTTTCTTTCATTGATATGATTTGCTTCTCTAATTCATTGGGGTTAGAAAAAGAAAGAGTATTTTCCATGTTCCCTCTTTTTTTTTTCAAAATTACTTTTTTGGAGGATCTTATCTTTCAAAGTTTTAATTTGTTCATTTTTCTCTTGTAATTGTTGTTGTAAACTTTTCTTCTCCGATTCATAGTTTGAAATGATGAGATTGTGCGATTGGTGATTCGATTCAAGTTTTTTTTTTAGTGAAAAAACTTCATTGAGAGCAGAAGTCTCATTATTTAAATTCAATTTTATTTTCAAATTTTTTTTCCAAATTTTCATTTCCAAATCATCAAGATTAAAATTATTTGTTTGTTTTGTAAATAGATTTGTATCAAGAATTTCTTGATAATTATTGTCTCTTATTTCTTCATTTTTGTGATAATTATCTTCAACATTAAATTCTTCTCCAACAACTTTTTCAATAAGATTGTTTCTACTTGTATAATTTTTGTGAAAATCAATCAACAAGATAAGAAGAGATTTGTAAATGAAATTATTTTCTTTATTTTTATAAAGTGGGTTAAGAAAAGTATTTAGGATTAAATTAAAAAGATAAGGAAAATGAGTGGAGAGAATAGAAGGCAAATTATTATGATTTTCTAATATTAGATTCAAAAAGTCAAAGTAAAAAAAAGAAAGATTTTCGTCAATTGGTAAGCTAATAATGATATAAACAATGATATTTTCAATATCTTCACTCGTTACTTTATTTATATCAAAGATGTTGTGATACTTGAAAATTAAAGAGCAATTGGTTGGTGTTTTTTTCATAAAGATCCAGAAATCAGATAATCTTTTTTCGTTAAAGAACTCAACATTTAAAGGATCTGACTTTAATTCTTTTTTCATTCTTTCTATTTTAGAAGAAAAGAAGTGAGGTAAATGAAGAGAATTTTTTAATTTTTGGAAAGTAAAGAACAGTAGGAAAGAAGAAGATTTGTGAAACGATTTCATCAAAAAATTTTCAATACATTCATCTTGGGTTGGGAGAATTTGTTTCAGCCTCAATTTAATAAAATCTTTTGAGTTTAGGAGATAACTTAAAAGATTGTTTCCAAGACTCCATATGAAAGGATGATCCGAATCCATCATTTCAATTATGAGTTTGTCTATTTGAGAGTTTTTAATAAATTTGAAAATGAAATTTTTGTTCAAAATTATGTTCTTGCAACAATAATAAAAATCGAATATCATTCCTTTCTCTAATTCTTTTTCTCTTATTTCTTTGCGAAAAGATTTTACTATCAAATTATCATATTTGTAGTGGATAATTTGCCTTAACAATTCTTTTTTGGTTTCTTTGGTGCATATGGCAAAAAATTTATTGAGAAATTCAACCATTATTTGAGCATCCTTTTTTGATTCTAATGGAATTTCTTGAAATGCTTGTATAATATTTCTTTTATCCAAATGAATAAACTTTGCTGATGTAGGTTTTAGTGGATCACAAGATAGTTCTTTCAAAATGATTTCTTTATCTTTTGGGGGATTATCAGAGAAAAAAGAATTTAAAATATTTTGATAAGATTTATCTTTCAATTCATTTTCCACCAACACTTTTTTCCCTTTGAACAACTTTAGTGATTTCCTATGGTTGACCCAATAATTTGTCTGTATCTCTTCGATTGCTTCGTTCGATCTATTTTCCAAACAAAATTGAATCATTAATTCTCCTTCACATAAAAATATTAGAA
Source organism: Cochliopodium minus (assembly GCA_024220525.1). Taxonomy (NCBI): domain Eukaryota; phylum Discosea; order Himatismenida; family Cochliopodiidae; genus Cochliopodium; species Cochliopodium minus. Next base: position 8,686 of record JAMYWO010000306.1, on the reverse strand, counting down.
TTTTTCCATGTTGAAATAAGGATTCATAAATCTCTTTATCTATTATCTGGATCAATCCAAAAACTTTTTTGTGTGGGCTTTCTTGAAAGATTTTTTCGATTTGATTTCTATAATTGTCCCAATCATAATATTCAGACTCTGTCCACTTAACACCTTCCTTCAAATCTTTCTTTTTTTTATTATCTATAAAAATAAAGTCTCCATTTATTGTTGTCAAAAGATCCTTGTAGTATTCCTTGATAAATTTTCTTGAATTGGTTTCTTTCGCAGAAAAGATGATATAGAAATTTGAATTAAGCCATTTTGCAAAATCTCTTGACATATTTTTTTTTTTTATTTTCTTTTTGAGAAGTGTAATTGGTCTGAGGTCTTTCACATAATTGCTGTCTTCTTTCTTTGGGATGAGAGTGATTTTTCCTTTCAACATCGATTCACTTGTAATTCCAGTAAGAAGAGATTCATTTGCAACTTTTGTGAGAATTGGTGCAAAGTGATCAATAAACTTTCTAAAAAGAGTTATTCTCACTCCTGAAGGTCTAGGTGCTTTGTTTGGAGTTTTCTTGATTGCTTGTCTTATTTCTTTCTCAGTTTGTTCAAAGTTTTCTTTGTTTCCAAGTCGAACTTCTCACCATGATCAAGATTTTCGAAACACTCCTTGTCTATCATTTCGTTCTAGTATATTTCAACATACACTTCTTTTGCAAGGTTTGCAGTATTCATTCCTTTCATCTTTTTGCAATCCTCCTTTGGAGATACTCAAGTTTTGATTTGATTAAAGTTTTGAACTTTAGGTGCATTGAGTAGATCTTGTTTGCTCCTTTTATCTTTTCAAAATCAATATTTTTCTTCCACTTTAATTCTTCAATTTCTTTCCAGAAAACATCATCAATTTGTTTTGACAGTTCTGACATTTCTTCTTCAAAATTGTCAACCTTATTTTCTGATGTTTCAGTTGAATCATAACTTTGTGAAGATTCAAGATCTACTTTTTGTTTTTTCCCCTCTTTTTCCTTTTTCACCTTTTCAACTTTCTTCCAAATTTTTCTCATCTTTTTTTGCAGTTTTGACTTTATTTCTCTTTTATGTTCTTTTGCAGTTTCGTTTGCTTTGTCAATCATTATACTGCAATTTGTCTTGATAGGATCCATGTTTCTTCTTTGATTATTGAGTCTTTCATTTAGATTAGAAATGAAAATAGAATCATTGAAGTATTTTTCAGGAATTTGAAAGATTCGCTTTTCTATGGTTATCTCCTTGGCCAACTCTGAGTTAAGCAGAATAGAGAATACTTGCTTAACTGCTCTGCGGTCTGTAGAGAAGTCAGGGTCCAATACTTGGAATTTGTTTGAGTTATTCTTGAAGAAATTTGAGGAGTGAATCCAATCAATTCTTTTGGGTTATTTGCTGCCGACCGCATTCCGATTGAAAGTATACAAGTCATGTCCTTCTTCACAAGAAAGATTACAATCAATCATGAGTTTCTTGAAAGAATTTGCTCTAGGTTTTTTTTCCAAGATTGTGTCTTCTTTGAGTACTTTTTTGTCAAGTCTTTTGTAGTCGCTTTCTGTGTCCATGTATTCATTGAAATCACCTGCAATGATCACTTTGTTGAGGTGTATATTCTTTTCGAGGGTATTGGNATTTTATTTATTTTATTTATTTTATTTATTTTATTTATTTTATTTATTTTATTTATTTTATTTATTTTATTTATTTGGTTTTAGACCTCCTTTTGATGAGATTTATGATATCCTCGAAAATATTCTCCACTATAATTTAGACTTGGAACAACAACAAATCTTTGAAAAAGAAAAGGAGAGAGAAGTCAACGACACTGTCAAAAATTGGTTCTCTGGAGAAAATCCTCCAAGCTGCACTCCTTCAAGGAAATCTAATGTCTCCCCAACCATTTACTCACAAAACGAAGATGGGTTGACCAAAAACAAATACACATTTGATGTTTAAAAAATAATAATAATACATTAAAAAAAAAATATTGTAGAAATAAAAATTAAATGAGATTTTTTTTTTTTTTGTGAAACAAATTTCTTTTTTTTTTAATCCAGATTTTTTAGCTCTTTTAACAAATCATCGATCTCTTCATAAGTTTCTACTGTATACATTTTAGTGTAATCTTTAGGCTTTATTTCCCAAACTTCAGGAGGTCTAAAACCTTTAGCAAACATGTCAATCACCTCTTCGTTTTAAAACGAAGATTAAAGAAAAAAAAGAAAAAATTTAATTTACCATCAGCCTTTTCCACATCTAATGTTGGATGTATTTTTCTTTCTTTGGCTCTTTTTTTGCATTCTTCTACTGAAGTATTCACATGAATTAATATATATTTCACATTTATCGTTGTTTTTTTTATTTCAGTTTTAACTACAGAATCGACATAATTGACCCACATCTTTCTATCTGATCAAATTATTCTTGTAAACAAATCAATATTCTTTGGAAAAACAAATTATATACCTTTCGCGTGCACATTGCATCTATCCAAAACAATATTATTCTGTGCTTTCAAATTTTTTTTGATCTCTTGTTTACATAATTCAGATGATCCCAAATCATCCTGATTCACCCTAACGAATGAAAAAGATTCCATCTTCTTTGAAATGGTAGATTTTCCAGAGCCTGATGTGTGGTGATTAATTTGAAGAATTAATTGTATCGAGAAAGAATTACCTGGAAAACCAACCATAATAGCAAAATATAATGTAGCTGAAGAAGTATTGCTGTTCGAAGAATTCTTATTATTCTTTTTCATCTTTCTTCGTTTTCAATTTTTTTTGAAATATTTTATAAAAAAAAAAATTTTTGGCTCACATTGAACAGAGAAAAAAGCCAGAATGGAGTTATTGATAAAGAGGAAAAAGATTGAGGAATTAAATAATTTTTAATTTTTTTTTATTAAAAAATGTCGGAATTTAGTGATTCTCAACAAAATTTTTCAAAGCAACCAAAGTTTTAGTGTATTCCTTGTTTTCTTCTCCAAAATAAACATCGAGGAGGACATTGGTCAAATCTTCAGTGACAAATTCTTGGAAATAATTGTACAAAGGTTCTTGCAATGCTTCATCAAGTTGACTGAAGGAGACACCAGCAAATCTTTGCGCATTTTTCAAATCATTGTTGACATCATTAGGGAAAGCAAGATGAGGAGGTAAGTGATTCAAACTGATGATATTTAATTGTCCTTCGGAGGAAATAGCAAAGGAGAACAAAATTCCATCTCCCTTTTTAGGATGCAAATACAAATCTGCTTCGATCTCTACTTCATTTTTTCCTTCTTCCTCATTTTCAGATTGTCCCTCTTCTTCTTCTTCTTCATTTTCATTGTAGGTTTCTTGTGCTTCTCTGTTGATATCGATTCTCAAAGTTGCACTGATTCCCTTTTCGGTGGTAGTCTTCAAATAAACAAAGCTTCCATCATCTTCTTTTTCGATCTAGATAAGAATGTTCCAAAAAAAAATAAGAGAATTATAAAATTTTTTTTTTTATAAAATTCCTTACTTTCCATCCAATTTCTTCTAATCTTTGAATATAATCATCATTGGTTTCTTCTTCTGCATGTTTAATTTCCTCTTTCAAAACGTTTACAAGAGTTGGAGCAAGTTTTTTTGGTTGTTTTGCATAATTTCTTTTCATTGATAAATTGTTGTTGTGATTTATTGAAAATAAGGTTGTGTTGAGGATTTTTTCTCCAATCTTTGGAACAACATTCTTGTTTTTAAATAACTTTGGTAAATTTTTCATCTTTTGCATTTTTTTTTAATTTATTCTTATTTTCTCAAAAATATAATGAAATTTATGATGATAGGAATAGAATCAAAGATTTAATTATGATTCGGATGTTGATCATTATCATGGTTATTTCCATGAATGCTCATTATAATTCTCCTTGGATTATTTGGGCAAAATTTTTCATAATCAATATATTCGCAACAAGATCCATCAGATTTTTTGCAAGTATTGATATTAGAATGTGGAGGGATGATATATATCAAATCTTTGGAAATAACATAGTGATTATCGAAGAGAACATCATTACTTTCACAATTATGACAATATCTATCTGATGCAGAGCAAGATGGTCTCCTCAAATATGAAAATCCATTCAATGATTTGAATGGTCTATTTGGTATAAAGCTCAAAATGAATTTGGATACAGTGATATCTTGATCTGCATGAAATGCATCGGTGAATGTAATTTCTGATTTTCCTCTATCACTATCAGTACAAAATGCATGTGTACTTTTTTATATTTACGTTGAATCTATTGTTATAAACTAACAAAAAAAAAAAAAGAAACTTTTTTGTTACTTTAAATCATTAGCGTCAGATGAACCAGTCCCATTAATTATTGGGAGACAATTTCCATTCTTGAAGCTACTAACTTTGATAGATGGTCGTATTTCTTCAAATTGTTTGCAGGAACCAAGATATTCTAATTGCAATGCATATGATTCTGTTCTCAAGTCTCTTTTTCCTATTCTCTTTACTAATACACTCCCATATCCTATTGAAAGAAACAATATAAGAAATACCAAACTAATCCTACAAAGTTTCATGTGCTTTTATTGAGAATGGAAACAATTTTTTTTTTTTTTTTTGACACATTTTTAAATATGTTTTCTAAATTTACATATTTGTCAAATATAATTCTTATATCAAATCATCAAATGAGTTTGAATGAAAAAACCTTTCAAATAATTAATGGTAATAAAAAGAACCAAAAAAGTTAAAAATTTGAAAAAACGTAGACTCTTGAGGAATTTTTTTGATACATCCTCAGTTTTTCCGCTTCATTATAAACAGATTTTTAAGACCTATGATTAAGAGAGTATGAACTTTTTTCCAAATTCATGTGAATTAACTTTAGAAAAATTTTTTTTTTTGAGGAAAGAGCGGAAACTGAAAATCCCTTTTGAACAATTGTCATCAGTAAAAAAAAAAAAAAAAAAAATTGAATGAGAAAGAGAGATTCTTCAAGTCTAGAGAATGATGATGATGAAGATGAATTATTTATAGAAAAAGTATCTGATAAAGATGAATTAATCAAATTATGCGTGAAGAACATTAAATTGAAGAAAAAAAATGATGAACTAATGAGAGAACTGAAAGAATTGAAAAAAATAAAGATGAAAGAAGAAAACAAAGATTCTAACAAAGTTATTGGAGGGGTTCCATTATTGTATTATCCAAATGAGGCTACTAAGAATTTTTTTTATGTGGTCAATATTCCGAATGAATGGTCTTTTTTGCCCAAATTGATGCAAGTTTTACATTTCAATGAGGCTTCATCAATGATGCTCGGATATTCGCCTAATGAGATTGTTGGAGAACAATATTCCAAAATCTATCCTTCATTTCACCCTGATATCCAAAACAATTTGGCAATGGTAAAAAAAAAATGTTTTGAGGATGAATAAATTTATTATAACATAATAAATAAATAATATTTTTCACCCTAAATTTCAATTTCCAGAAATTGAAATATGTCAAATTCCCTGAAACAACTTTGATGAAAGTAAGCTCTTTTTTCAAAAAGAAAGATGATACCATCATAAAGGTGGAAATGAATATGATCGCATTCGGGAATGTAAACAAAAAAAATGACAAATTCTGTTTCTTATTTAATTTTTTAATATCCTCATTCAGAATATGGGAAAGCCTTTTCAAGCCATGTTTTCAATTCAAGATTATTCTCCAGTTGAAGGACATTTATCAGAAGATGGATATTTTATGTTGGAATCTAACTTTAAAATTGTCAACAATTTTTAATAGTTTATCCTTTCCAATCTTATCCATTCGAAAGTGCAACATCATGAGTTTGTCAAAGTTTCATCAAGATATGAAAGATATTAAACCCTTTTTATTTATTAAATTTTTTTTAAATGAAACATTATTCTCAGCTAAAAATTGAATCTATCCAAATCATTTTGGGAAATATATTTGAAATCAAACTGTATCATGTCTATTGTCTATCCAAAATAAATCACAAATAAAAAAAAAAAAAAAAAAAAAAGAAAATGGAAATTGAAAAAGGATCATTTGAAATCATTTTTTTGGGTAATTTTCGATTCATTTGTAAGGTTATTTAATTATTTAACTAAATTCAAGGAACTGGATCGAGGTATTCAAAAAAAAAAATTTATTGAATTTATTTCTTCTAAATCCCAAATCATATTAGTTCGTCAACCCCAAGTATCAAATGTATGTCAAACTATATTTAGATCATTTTTTTTTTCAATTAATTTATTTCTGATCAGGTTTGAATACAGAAAAGAAAGATTATGAATGTCAATGCAAGGAAGCATATGAAAATCCAAAATCTTCCGCCAACAGATTAAATCCCTCCATCTTAATTAAATCCAAGTCGACCAATACATTGATAGATTGTGGAAAGACATTTAGACAATCATGTTTGAAAAATATACTTCCAAACAATGTAATCAAAAAAATCTTCAATTTTTATTAATAATTTTTTAATTTAAAATTTTTTCTAGGTAAAGAGAATGGATAGAGGTAAAAAAAAATCATCTTTATTAAATTTATTTTGATCCTAACTTTAACAAGTAATCATTACTCATGATCATATGGTAACATTTTTAAAAATATTTAACCAAGTATTGGTTTTACAGTTCTTTTATTTCTTGAAGGATTCGAGTGGTGGAATAGATGGTACGGAAAATTTTTTGAATTAAACTCATTTTTTTTTTTTATTTTAATTAAAATTTTTGATTTTATAAAATAGATTTGAGAGATTTTCAAACGGATGAAGTTTACGATAAAGTTCCTCCAAAACCGATCGAACTATTTACAAACCAAAGTACAATCGAAACAATCAAAACCAGATTTAGCTATCTTTTCCAAAACGACTCCTCTCTAAGAAAAGTCTCCAAAATAAACTTAAACGAGATTCATCTCAACCAAAAAATTTTGTTGGAAGACAACTTCGAAATGACTCCTCTAAAGTTGCTTCATGGAGGGGATTATGTTTGTTTGGGTTTTGAGTTTCTTTTTAACAACGAAAATTCTTTTTTCTATTTTTCTGATTTTGATTCAATTCCTGAGGAGACTTTCGAATATGTTGTTAATAAAAAAAAAGTGGATGTTTTGGTTTTAGATTCTTTATATCTTGAACTTACTCACTTTTCCCATGCTTCGCTTCTTGACAGCATCAATATTGTCAAAAAACTGATTGAGAGAGATGTCACCATTGGTCGGCTGTTGTTTGTGGGGATGTCTTGCACTTTGACCAATTCTAATGGAAATCAGTTTTTGCAGACAAACTTGCAACAACAGCTTGAAAGTGGAAAATTGGGTTCTGCTTTTTTAGCTCTTGATGGATTAAAGTTTAATATTTAATTAATAATTTTTTTTTGGTTTTTTATTTTTTTTCATTTTCAGCTTTTTTAATCACATTCTTCTTTACTTCGATTAACAATTCCTAATACAAATTTCTTATTTTTGACATTTAAGAAGAATTTCCAACACCTTACAAGAAAACAGCATTCCTAACAATTATTTCTTCAATTCAAAGTTATTTGAGTAAAAGTTTTTTTAATCATCTTTATTGCATTGGTTTGTTTGGAACAAAAAGTAATTTTCTATGAATTTAAATTGAAGTCAAAATTAAAAAAAAAAAATGAAAAGATTCAAATATAGGTCCTACAACAAGAGGAGCAGCATGCCGAGTAATTCACTCTCCATGATCGAAAAATTATCAATGCCATTGAAAATAGAGGATGATGATGAATTGATAGAGATGGTATTCTCCTCTTTATTGAGGGCTATAGAGAATTCAGAAATAAGTACAGAAACAAAAATAGTGACCTCAAAAGAAATTCTATTGATAAAACAAAAGACCTTATTGATATGGATATCCAAGCTAATAAATGAGAAAATAGAGACAACCAAGGATGAAGAGAAAATATTGGAGATGATGATCAAAGCAGAATGCATAATGAGCTTGAAGAAGATCACGGAGAGACATTCCATGACTGAAGATGGAAATATGTACAATAATGAAGAGCCAAAGAGGAAGAACTCTGATATAGTGGTCAAGCCAGAATTCAGGGAGAGTATCTCGATCATCGACAATAAAACGCGATATGCCATCGTCCAATCCTTGACGCCCTATATCCTCAATAAAAGAAGGAATGTCTCCATCAAATTGAAGGAGAAGATAAGAGATAATAATTATCCTTATTTGAATTTGTACTCCCTATTAACCTCCATCTCCCAGCAATTGATCCATCTCTCCAAATTCCAAAAGATCTCCAAAGATCCCAAAGATCCCAAGGATACCCCCTCCAGGCCCAAATTGACGGAGCAATACCATCGTTTCTGCAGCGATTTGGTTCAGCTCAGGGCATTTAAAATCTCCCTTTTTGATTCTGAGGAGAAATTCCTTTTGTTTTTGTTGCTTCATAATATCCTTGTTTGTCAGGCCATTTATGAATATGGGTATAAAAATGAAGAAAAAAAAAAAGAAAATTTTTTAACTGCCAATTTTTTTTTTTTAAAAACAAAGTCCTTATCCTTTGTCCATTCTTGATGCAGAAAATAAGCTTGGTGATTAATTTTTCCTTTTTCCTTTTTCCTTTTTTTTATTTTTTATTTTTTATTTTTTATTTTTTATTTTTTATTTTTTATTTTTTATTTTTTATTTTTTATT
>JAMYWO010000305.1:26775-44065 GCA_024220525.1 Cochliopodium minus | reverse complement strand
AATAAAAAATAAAAAATAAAAATAAAAACATATCAATTATACCTTCAAATCCCCTCTCCCAGTCGTTGGCTCCTTTTTGAGATTAAAATATTTTATCATCTCCATATTCCCACTTTTCTGGAAGCATCATTAAGTCCACCAATCCCTAAATAAATTTATATAAATTATTTTGTTTCAATGAAATTTTATCAAATCACAAAATAATTTAACATCTCGAAAATCCCCTTACTAAACTACCTCGATTAGGTATCAAAGTCATCAGCCCCTTTCTCAATTAAAATTTTGACAAATCTTTATGAAACCCATAAAAAATAGCTCCGTTTACTTAAATGTAAAATATATGAAAAAAAAAGAAAAAAAAAAAGAAAAAAAAAACTTTTACATCGTCATTAAAAATCGTCTTTAGAAAAATTTTTGGAGAAATATTAAAAGCCAATGCTACCAGATTTATAAGCCTGCTCCAAATCTGAATTAAATAAAATAAATTAAAAACTATTTTTAAAAAAATTACAAATGATTTAAATCAACACCCAAATTCGTTAGGTATTCTAATATCCTTGTATCCTCCTTCACATGCTCCTTTCATGGCAAGATCAAATCCTCTCCTTGACTTGTTAAATCTGTTAAATATTTACAACATCTAACTTTCTGATATTCCACTTACAAAAGAGCCTTTTTAAAGAAAGTTTCTGATTATTTTAAAATAATTTTTTTTTTGGAAAAATTTTGTTGGTTAAAAATGATCAGAATAATGGAAAAAATGAATTGATATAAAAATTCATACAAGAGATAAATATTCATACAATTTATATAGGGAGATTATTTTGTTTAATTTTTACCATTTCAATGATAATGAAGATTTTATATTTGTTATGGAATTGTTTGATTGATTCTATATCTTCAAAAGAACACATACACAAAAATTGCTCGTTGAAATGTGATTTTCTTTTGAAATAATCCCTCAAAATCTCCATCACCTCAACATGTTTAAATTTCATTGCATATTTAATTCCATACTTTAATTCTGAGTATAAATAGGATCTGCAATTATCTTCCAACAATAATTTGACAATATTCACTTCTCCTTTTCTTATTGCTTTCAATAATCTTTCATATTTCTTTGTCGCATTTAATTTTAATACTTCCTCCTCTATATAAATCTTCTTTGAAGGCAAATCAATTTTCTCAACAATTTCCAAAATCTTTTTTTCTTGGATGCTCTCTATCTCTTCCTTTTCTTGTTCCTTTTGTTCTATTTTGTTTGGATTTGGATTGATATTATCAAGTGGAATTTGTTGATTGATAGGATCTTTTTGAAAGAAAAATTTATAGAAAATGTAAACAGAGATAAATGTGATCCAAATCAATATTCCATCCATTTTTTTTTTATTTTTTATTCTTTCATAAATTTATTTGGAAGTTTTTCGATTTTTAGATTCATGAGATGTGTTTTGATCCTCCTGAATTTGTTTCTTAAAATTTTGATCACCTCTCCAATCTTTCAATTAAATTTCCTTATAAATATGAATTGAATTTTTTTTTTAAAATTTAATTTTGATCGAAAAGATTACGTGAACAAATTTCTCCATAATTCTAGATATCCTGTTAATGTAACATCATTCATCGATTTAGCCTCTATTTCGAACATCTCTCTATTCTCAAGATCAAACGAAGAAAAAACAGAAGAAGAAAAATGATAAGAAGGAGGATCAACAGGATATTTGTTGTTTAAGTTAAGAAATAGAGGTTCAATGTCAGTAAATTTATTTTTAAAGTAAACAGAAATTTCTAATTGATCAAATTTAAATTCAAAAGTATCATCGAAAGAGTAAAGCTCACATTTTACTTTGAATATAAAATCTAACGAAACCATATAATTCTCAATATTTTTTATGAGATTATTATCTTTGGGTCTTACATGAATATTTTTGGTTTTGCTAAAGTTTGGTAAGATAATTTCTTGTTGAGAGTGTTCATAGATATGTTGGGAACTTCTTGGATTAAAAGATATTTTGAAAAAGCTTTTGTTAGGAACCAAATCTTTTACTTTCAAATTTTGGAAATCAGAATTATGTTGGTATTCCAATAATATCCTCTTTGTAAAAAAAAAAGTTAATTATTACGTATTAAGAAACTTTTCAATCTATTTTTGAATTACTTTACTAATAAACAAAAGCTGTAAAGAAAAATAAAATTATTACAAACTCATCTTTTTCGAAGATCCTTTTCCAAGTTAATTTGGGAAACTTATCAAAAAATGATTTCCAATCTTGGTTTTCATATTTAATCATATTTACTTCTTTCTTTTCGAGAAGTTGGATGGAAACGTTAGTAGAATCCAAGTTTTGATTGATAAGAAGTAAATTTTCATGTTTTGGGAAAGGAGAATCTTCATTCCACCAAAATTTCATTCTCTTGTTTTTGTATGAAGTGATTTTATCGAAATTGTTGTGAACTAGTTAATTTTTTAAATTATATTCCATTAAAGAATTTTAGATGAAAAAAATAAGAAGATATTTCTTTACATTTCAATGGAGAATCCAATTCTAATTCGATTGTATTATTATACTTTGATAATTTTTTTATTTTTTGATTTAACAAGTCTTCATTTTTCTTTAATTTCTCTATTTTCTGATTCAATTCTACCATATCTTTATCAATCAAGATAAATTGATTCAATTCGTATGCTAATCTATTGAATGGAAACTTGGCAAAATCGTCGTTATTTGTCAATATATTTATGAAAAAACTAATCTTTTCCTTTCTCTTTTGATACTGATCGGTTATGATCATCCCCTGGAGAGTTTTAAGATATATTTCTTTCAAAATATTTTTCTATTGGGGTGGAAATAATATTTTCAGTTATTTTTCAGATTATTAATATCTATTTTTTTTTGAAAGAAGAGTTAAGTTAGTTTACCTTTAGAATATCTATTTTCTTTTGGTATTCATCTTTATCTTTGATTGATTTGAAGATTTCATTTTCTTTTTGCAAAATCTCTTGATTCAATTTTGAAGTATAGAGGCTATCTGGAATGAATTCTCTAAAAGTCTTTATTGTATTTAGTCTATAATGGTCCATATGGGTAATAATACTGTTATTAGATTGTCAAATGAATTTTTTTTTTTATAATTTGACACCATTTAAAATAATAAATTTAACTGAAAAAGTTAATTTATTTAATCAATTATAAGATAGCAAGAACCTCATTCAAAGTATCCAAAAAGATCAAAGCATGTTTAGGCTCAAAAGTAAGCATAGGACGAAGACGAATGGTTTGTTCACCACAACCGATGATCTCGACACCTCTCTTCTTCATCTCAGAGATCAACTTGGCTTGATCAGCAGGAGAATTACAATCAAAAGCAATAAAAGTTGCCTCACCTCTCAAGTTGGAAGCTTTATTTCCATACTTCTCCAACAAAGAACCGAGACCAGCCATCAAATATTTTCCAGTGATTCTGGTATTTTCAATCAAGTGGTTTCTTTCGATCTCATCGATGATTTCTTTGCACAACATTACTCTAACTGGGTCACCCATCCATGTGTTGAAGTTTCTTTTAAAAAAAAAAAAATCAAAAAGTTCGAAAAGAAGAAATTGGGAAATTCAAAATTACCTGTAACCTTGAGTAGGAAGAAAATCAGTATCATTATGATAGAATCCAGCAGTTTGCTAAACAAAAAAATGAATTAATTGATTTTAAATAATAAAAAAAAATGCATGTACCATTTTCTTTGAGAAAGTGACAAGATCAGGAGGACTTTGCAAGTTCCAGTGTTCGTGTGCCCAGAATTTACCAGTAGCTCCAACACCAGTTTGTACTTCATCAACAATGAATGCAACCCCATTTTCCTTTGCAAGGTTTCTGAGTTCATTGAAGAAATAAGGACTAGCATGATGATCACCACCCTCACTATTTTATTTAATAAAAAAAAATGTTAATGTTTAAAAAGAAAGAATTTTAAAAAGTTAATTAATAAAAAGAGGATAATTAAGATTAAAAAATTTACCTTTGGATTGGTTCAACGATCATTGCTGCAACTGGTCCCTTTCCTGGTGTGGTATTCCAGTTTTTGATGGTATCACGAGTGATTTGTAAACATTTGTCTTCTTCGTTTCTGTTATATTTGTCGTTGACGTCGAGAGGATATTTGAGAATAGGGAATGGAGCAATAGGCCAATCAAAAGAAGGGAAATCCAATTTGTGAATTGGCTTACTGTGAGAAAGAGTGAGTGCACCCAACAAACGACCATGGAATCCTCCTGAAAGATTTAAAAAAAAAAAATTTAGAAAGGTTATTTAGTTTGAAACATGTTAAATAAAACTTAAAGTTTGAAGATTTTATAATTAATCATATCATGTCTTGAATTATTTTGTTTTTAGGGATATATTTTATAATGTTTGTTAGATTAATAATAGATATTTACCTTTGAATGATAATACAGATAAATTAGGTGTTCCAGGAGCCATGTTGCAAACACAACTTTCCATCTCTTCAGTGGTTGGAGCTTTTCCTTCTCTCTTTTTATTCATGGTCCAAATGAATGCACTTTTCAATGCACTTTCATTTGCACAATTTCCACAATGGGTAGTAAAAACTTGATTCAATCCCTTTGGAGCAACTTTAATCAAACTGTTCTCCAATAATTCAGGCCAATATGATGGAGGCAATAATCCCAAGCATGTTCTGTTCACTAAACTTCCAAATAATAAATCTTGGTTCTTTTTCAATCCTTCCAATACATTAGGATTGTTATATCCAACAGATAAAGATGCAATTTGGCAAAGCAAATCGAGATAAACGTTTCCTAATTTATTTATTATTTTTTATTGAAGAAATGAAAAGAAATAAATATTTGGTTTGTTTTGAATATAATAAGGATGTTTGTGGGAAATTTTTATATATCGTTATAATAATTTTGTTATTTTTAATCTTTTTGACAAGAATATCTTTTTGATGAGAATTATTAATTTTTATATTATTACCATCAACATCAACCATGTAATTTCCTCTTGATGCTTGTTGATCAACAAAAAAATGAGTTGTCAAAGAATATAATGCTTGTGATTTTTGGAAATCTTCTTTGATCAATTTCAATGATTTTGGTCCTGGAATAGATGTTATTATCTTTGGTCCAGTATATTCATTTATTTGGGTTTTTGTTGGTGTAGAAGGAAGTGAAATATTTTTATAATCTCTTGTGAAGATTAAAGAATATTTATTTGTTTTATTGTTAATTTTCTTGAAAGAATTGAAATTAATCTTTTTAAATTTGTTCATCTTTTTCTCTTATTTATATACTGATGGTTTTTTTTTTTAAATTATTTATAAATTTTTTTTTTTTTTTTTTTTTGTGAGATCAACCGAGAAATATATATTTAAGGAAAAAAATTGGAAAAAATAGATAAAAGATAAAGAGATTTAAAGTTATGTACATCAATATCTAAAATTAATCCTTACTTTCTTTTTTTTCATTGAATTAATTGAAAAATTGATTTAACAAGATCAATCTAAATTTCTAAACAATTCTTGATATCAATCTTGCTTTCAAGGCAAATGAAAAAATTTTTATTTCTCCTCCAAATATAATAATATTAAAAGAGACCAATCTCCATAATTTGAAATTTAATTTTGACTTCCTCACATCAAAAACTTCCTTTGATCAAAACTTCCCCCAAAATTTTGAAAATATCAATAATTCATTCTTTTTATCAATATGAAACAAAATTTGGATAGTCATCGCAATTCCGACTTTTAAAGAAAACTAATGTAAGATTGTATTTAAAGAAATCAAAAGGAAACATGTTAATAAATAGATTGATAATAAAATGCTGGGTTTTCTAATTCCAAATTTGAAATTTCTCTTTTTTTTATTTTATTGAATAAATAGTTTGAAAAAAAATATTTAAAAAAAAAAGAGATGAATACTTCTACAATTTACAATTCACTCTGTTTCTGATTCTTCTTTGATTTCTTCATATATTTCCTTGATGGACAAGAAAGAAGACAAGATAATCAGACAGCTCAATAACATCCCCATATATCGGTTTTTATGTATCTTTAAATTCCAACATAATGACATTCCATATATCCCTTCACACATATTTCCAAGTGATATCAGTTTTTCTATCCAATCTCTTTTCGTTGTTGGAGTAAATATATTTTCTACATATTCTACAATACTTTTTACTATCAGAAGACAATATGAAACTCCAAATAAAAAATCTCCAGCTTTTTTTTTTTATTGAGTGAAAGATAGTAAAAATATAAAAAATATTTATCGTTATAATATATTTTATATATGCATGGATGATAATGATTCATTCATCAAAAATATAAAATAATATTAATTACCCTTTTCGTTGAATAATTCTATGAATAATGATGTTGTATCCAATGCAGATGAAAGGAATGTTATTATTGATTCTACGAGTTGAAATCTATTATTATTTTTTCTTTTGAATATCTTTTTTAATCTGCTGAAATCATGCAAAAAACTCATATAATTGATAAGAGAATTGCTGCTGCTTGAGGTCTCATTCAAATTCAATAAAAATTTCTTCATAAATTTTGGTCTTTTCATCAAATTGAAGAAGAATATAGGACAATATTCTAATATTCTTATTGATTCTGATATAAACTCGATATCTGTTGTCAAATCCTTGATTTTCATTCCCATCGTCCAAATTTTTTTTTATAATTTTAATGTGATTTAAATATAAAAAAAAAATGAAGAAATATTCAAGCTCATCATTCTCTATGCACAATATTATTCAATGTGGTATGATTTCAAATATAGAATGTGCATTCAAAAATTATTACTATATCATTGAAAAAAGCAAATGGTAAAAAAATTGAAAAAATAATTTTATCCAACCAATAAATTTTTCTTTTGATTTGGAAAGGAGATGTTTATTCATTTGGAGCAAATTATGAATATCAATTGGGGAATGATAAAAAAGATGTAAATATACCTTTGATGATTATGAACAATCAGAATATAAAATCGATTTCATTGGGCGAATTTCATTCTTTTTATCTTGAAAGTAAGAATTGTTTTTGATCTTTGAGATTTAATTTTTGCTATTAATAAAGAAAATGGAGACTTATATGGTTGTGGTAAAATTCTTTTTCATTTTTAATTTAATGAAATTTGAATTATTTTTTAAAATAGGAAGAAATACTTCAGGTGATAATCATCATTCATTGGTTTTGAAAATTTTTTTATTTTTGATTTATTTTATAGGGCAGTTGGGAATCGGCAACACTATAAATCAAAATAAATGGATAAAGATACAAGAGGGATTCAAAAAGGTTTATTCATCAAAACAATTTACTGTATTCCAAAAAAGTAAATTGTCCCTTTTATCTTTTTTTTTTAATATAAAAGTAATAAAAAATTATTTGAAAAAGAAGATGGAAATATTTATTTGAGTGGAAAAAATGAAAAATTGGGATTAGAATCAGTTTCTCCAATTATGTTAAATTTGAACCACGTGAACTTGTTTTCTTGTGGGATGGATCACATAATCTTTCATACAAGTAATTCCCATAAAAACAAAGATGATCATTAATATTTTTTTGTTGATTAATAGGTTTGGGAGAATTATTTGTTTTGGGATCTAACAGTTATGGTCAACTTGGTGTTGGAAAAGATATCAAGGAAATAAAAGAAAAGCCACTTTTATTAACAAAAAATCTTGAAATTCTTTCACTTATTTGTGGATATCACCATACTTTTGTATTGACAAGTAACAGTTTTTTTTTTAAAAAAAACATTTTTTTACATTAAATTAAAAAGCAAATAAGTTGATTGGGTTCGGGAAAAATGATTATGGTCAACTTGGTCTTTCAAACAATCAAAATCATTTCTCTCTTCAGTACGTTAAAGATAGTTTAAATATAAAGAGCATTCATTGTGGAGCAGAACATTCGTTGATATTGACTAGTATCATTATTAAACAATTTTTTTATATAACTTATTTTCTTCTTTAATAAGATAATGGAGAAGCTTTTTCATGTGGTTTGAACAGCTTTGGGCAGTTATGTAATGGAAGTAATAACAACCAGAATGAATTTAAGAAAGTAATGAACCAAATAGAATCAATAACAACGGGATCCAATCATACTTTATTTATCAAAAGAAATGGTGATATTTTGAGTTGTGGAGACAATTTTTTTGGGCAGTTAGGGGTATATTTCTTATATTTAAGATAATCTTCTTTTAATTATTTAAGAAAGATTGGTGACAATAAAAATCGAAACACAGGACAATTAGTAAAGCTTGACAACTTTCCCCAAAAACTTCAAAATTCTTTAAAGCAAATAAAATCTGTAATAATTTTGTTGAAATATATCTGCAATATAAATAAAATTTTTTAGGAAAGCATCATGGACATTTCGGTTGCAATAAATGAGGTAAAATTATTTAATATTTCAATCTTGGATATATTGAAACTTTAAAGAGTGAAAAACAACAAAGAATTGAAAAATCAGATTTCATCATCCTCCTCTTTTCATCTTTACAAGAAAACATAAGGAGACTTTTGATAGACCAAAATGTTGAATTAAATTCTTATCAAAAAGAGTATTTTGTTATAACGAGTTTAAAGTTGGAAGGAAAAGAAATGAAGAATTTTGATTCAAAAGCTAAGAATTTTATCTCAAAATCTGGAAGATTGGAGATCTTGGTTGAAATTCCATCATTTGGTTATTTGAAAATAGGAAATAAAATTTATGAAGGAAGCTTTAAAGATGGGAAAATGAATGGTATTGGATCTCTTTACAGTGAAAATCAAGAATTATTATGGAATGGTGAATGGAAAAATGGATATCAATGGAATGGGAAAGGATTTTGTGAATGGATTGACGAAAATAAGAATATATGGGAGTACAAAGGTTTATTGTTACATTTCTTTTTTATTTAAATATCTCGATTTCTATTTTTTCTTCGTTTTTTTCTTTTTTATGATAGGTGAATTATTGAATGGAGAACCTGTTGATGGGACGATAAATATGGATTGTAAAAATTTAGAGGAAACATACAAAGGAAACATCAAAACTTCGAAAAGAGTTGGAAAAGGAGTTTTAGTGGAGAGTGGGAAGGAATATTATGTTGAATATGATGAAAAAGGGGAAGAAATATTGGAGAATAGAAAGAGGACGTTCGAAGGGATCAGAATTATGATCATAGGAAACGAAAACGTAGGGAAAACCTCTTTCAAAACGAGGTTGTTAGGGTCGAACAGTATAGAAGAAAACAGACAAGCTCACTCTAATGTAAACAAACCCAAAAAAGAGGACGAGATGACCCATGGTGTTGATATCTATAAAATGTTTAATAAAAAAAATAATTCTGTCATATCAATCTGGGATTTTGCAGGACATGAGGAATATCATGTAATTATTTTTATTAATTTTATTTTTATTTTATTTTAATTTTTATTTCTCAAAAAGGTTGCACATTCATTTTTCTTTGATGGAGGATGTGTTTATTTTCTTTTGTTTGATATTTCCAAACAAAAAGAAAAAATAATAAGCCAAAACAAGATCTTGTATTGGTTTTACTTCCTCCAAACTCAACTTCAAAATAAAAAATGCACCATCATATTGTTGGGAACGAAATATGACGAGTTTGAAAAGAAATATTCCTCCAAAAATATTTTCAATATTGTGACAATGGACAGAGAAAAAATGATTCAAGATTTGATTTATATAAACATGCGTAAAAAATTAATTTAATTTTTTGAATTTTTTTTTTTTTTGAATTTTTTTGATTTGTTCTTAAAATTGAAGAATTTGAAAGGTTGATTAAAGAGAATAACATTTCACTCCATTTTCATATTTTTGAACAAGATTATTGCAGTAATTGTTTGTTTTTTCCTGTCAACAATTGTGAATTGAATCTTGAATCTTCGGGTATATTTGATGTACACAAAATTATTTCGGATGAATATGACAAAGTTGAAAACAGTGTTTATACGACTCTGAATCATTATATTGTTTTGAATGAAATTGAAAAAATAAACAAAAAAGAAAATGGTGAAGTGGAAAGTGAGATTGTAAATCCATTCATTGAAGTAAATTTCTTGAAAAATCAACTTATGATAAATAATAAAAATGAATATGATGAAATATGGGAAAAAATCGAACAAATACTATCAGATTTGAATAAATTGGGATTGATTATTTACTTTGAAAATGAGAATGTTAGAGATATCATTATTTGTGATCCCAAATGGTTCAACAAAGTATTTAAAACAATATTAAATTTTGGAAGGAGGAAGATTTCTCTCATTTTGGAAAAAATATTGGAGAGATTTGAAGAGTTAAATCAAAATGAGGAAGAAGAAAGGCAAATCAAATCAAAAAGTGAAACCAAAATTATTGAATTGTTGAGTTTGATAAAAGGAAAATGTGTCAAAAATTTGAAAATAGAAGAAATTTGGAACAAAAAATTTGAAAGAGAAAAATCTAACATAAACAAAATTAGTTTCCAAACTTTGTTGAATGAATTGATGGAAGTTGAGAATGTTTTGTTGAACGAAAATTCTCAAAAGATCATTGGTTTCATCAAAAAACTATTTTCTTTCCCTAAAACGTATGACATGTCTCAGATGTTTCATTCAATAAATTATCAAGATATGTTGAATTTGGTTGTTGAAATGATTGGTGAGATGAGCTTCAATCCAAACGAAATTGAAAAAGAAAAATATTTGAAAAAAATGGAGTTTATGAAGAAAATACTTTCCAATTTCGATTTAATTTTTCCAAAACAAAGAATTCAAAGAAGCGAAACGAGGAACGAACATCCAATACAAAATTATCTAGTACCTCTTTTATTTCCTCAAAAAAAGCCTGAAAAGATTTTCTTCAAAAATGGAACGAAAATGAAAGAAATAAAGAAAAAGAAAGAATGGAAAATAAGATATATGTTTCCCTTTAAACCTTCTTCGATGTGGAAAATGCTTTTCGTTAGAATAAGGAAATCTTGTTTGGATACTAATGTAAAATTTGAAATGAACGAAGAAATTTATTGGTTGGATGGCTTCATCTTCTCTTTTTCTGATCACAAGAGCATTTGTTTCGTTGAAATGAAGTTGTATCAAGAAAATAACCCTGACAAGCTCAACACAAAAACAAAGTACAATGAAATCATGCAAATAAAAATAAAAACAAACTCAAATGTAGAATTGATTTTTCAATCCATACACAGGTAACTATTAAAAAAAATTTTTTATTTTTATCAAAAATTTTATATTATTTTATTTTTATTTTTTATTTTATTTCATTTTTTAGATCTGTAGTAGAATTTGTTTCTCAATGGATGTCCTCGTTTAGGGAGAGACAAATCTCGTTTTTTATAGAAAGAAAGTTTATCAACAAAGGTAATTATAAAGATAAATTGGTACCCATAGAAAAGATTTCAAATAAGAGTTTGGAGACGTTAGAGTACAAAGAAATATTATGTGCATATTGTGGTTCTTCTGTTATTTTCATCAAAAACATAACAAAAGATTGTCCAAATTGTACATCAGAAAATTTGTTGATAGAAAAAGAGTTTGCAATCTTAAAAGTGAAAAAGTTTTTCAATTGTTTTTTTAGAATCAAAATTAATTTTTTTTTTTTCGAAGGTTATTGATCAAGGAGGATTCGGAAGAGTTTTCAAGGCATTACATGTCAATACAAACACTTTTGTCGCAATAAAAGAAAGAGTGAGCGAGAAGAGTGCGTTTGTGAGCTATTGGAAACAAGAAATCCATTCAATGAAAGTTTTGGAATCCAAAACTGAAAACTTTCTTTTTTCAAAAATGATTTGTGTATTGAATGATTCACTAAAAAATCAAGAAGATAAGTACATCGTTATGGAATGGATAGAAGGAGGAACTTTGGCTGATTATCACAAGAAATGTCCGAAATATTTAAAGTTTAATTCTGAAAAACTCTTTGTTAGGATGATGTTCATTTTATTGGATCAACTTTCACGTTTACACAAATCAAATATTATTCATAGAGATATAAAAATGGTAAAAAAAATATTTTTCATTTGTTCATTACCTTATTTTTAATATGAAAATTTTAATTTTGAAGGAAAATATCATGTTTTTTGAGGAGAACTCTACTTTGTTCTTTGTTTTCATTGATTTTGGGAGTTCTTATGAGATGAACGGATTTAACAACAAGATATACACTCTTTCAAAGCCATACAGTCCTCCTGAACAAAACACCGACAGAGAAACATTCGAATCGGACGTTTACTCCCTCTCTATTACTCTACTAGAGTTTCTAAGAATTAACAAGATCAAAATTCAAAATCCTCTTCAAGATCTTCTCAAAAAGATGAAAAAGAAAGAAATAGAGAAAAGACCAACTGTTGATGTGTGTATCCAAACCATCCTTTCTTTCTCAAAGAGTTTCCATTCTTTTAAAGAAATTGTTTATCCATCTTTTTGTAAGAATTTGGATGAATTAAGAAAGATCATTCAGCCCATTTCAAAGAACATCGATGATATAAAATTTGATTTCGATGATTTTAACAACACTACCATCAATCAGACTCAATTCATTTCTAATCACCACTTCCAAGAAAACAACAAGCAATTGATCAACGAAAATATCTTTTTGAAAGACAAGTTGAAGGAAAAAGAATCAGTTATTTTGGAGAAAGATGAAATGATACAAAGGTTATTGAAGGAGATTGAATTATTGAAAAATAAATAAAATTAAATAAAAAAAAAAATGCAGAGGAATAAATTGATAGGAATATGTTGTTTTATTTTGATTGTTTTATTCTTGATATACGCCAATTTCAAAATTAATCGTCCTAAAGAAAATGGGATGTCTAATGTATTTGGTAAAAGGGATGATAATGAAAATGAGGAAGATATAACCTTCCAAATAATCAAAAGAAAGCACAAGATAGCTATCATGATACCCATATTCGGAAAATTTGGAAAATATGCTCAATTATTTTTCATGTCAACACGTCATAACCCTGATTACGATTGGATCTTTTTCAGTGAAAATGATTTGGATTTAGATTTCACCAATGATACATCCCATTTCTTCATGGATAACATCAAGGTGATCAAGATCAAGGATCACATCGATTTCTTCTTCGATAGACTCTTTTTGGGATTGAAGCAGAAAGATCATCCAAGTAAAGATGCATGGAAAGAATTATTATATAATAAACCTATTCATACCAGCGAGTAAATAAAAAAGAATCATATCCTTAATCATTAATATTTATTTTTTATTTTTCAGAGAAATTAAATAAATTTTTTAATTTTTCTTTATAAAATAGATTCAAGCATTTTTTGGGATTCATATATTCTGATTATATCAAAGATTATACCCATTATGGTAAGATATTAATTTTTTTTTTTTTTTTTTTTTTTTATTATTAATAAAAATAGGATGGGGAGGTTATTTTTTAATTTGCATTTTTTTCTGTTTTATTTTTAACTAATTGAATTGTAGATTATGATATTATGCTTGGAAATTTGAATAATTTCGTTACTGAAGATATGTTAAATAATTATGAGATTTTATCTTTTGCTAGTGACAGAAGTTTAATGTATTTTAGAGGTAAATAAGATGAAAAATCAAAGTTTTAAAGAGAAAAAAATTATTCAAAAAAAATGAAAAGGAAATAAAATTACCAAAAAAAATTTTTTAATCAAAATTAATTTTAAATTTTTTAAATTTTTTTTTTTAGGACAACTTACACTCTTTAAAAACAATGAAGACAACAAATTTTTGTTCAATAAATGTCCGACTTGTATCGAAGCAATTTTAAAAGTGATCACTGAGATAGGGCGTGAAGAGAAAGACTATTCAATGGACGTAATCCAATACACCAACACTAGCATCTATTTTGTAATGACTTGTATGGACGATCATGAAATGGAAAGTATGACACAAGTAACAGTTTTAAATAATTTTTAAATAAAATTAAAATAAAATAAAACAAAATGATTCAAAATAAAATTTAAATTAAATAAAAAATGTAGACATTTATTTGGAAAAATGGGAATCTTTATCATTTGCTTGACCAAAATTTTTATGATAGTATTTTGGAGAAAATTTCTCACCCCAAACCTGATTTCAACAGAGAGAGATGCAAACGTGAAACCAAAGACATCAATCACGAGGAATCTTGTTTTTATATGGGAGAGGGACAAAAGTAAAATATTTTTTATTTTTTAAAATTATTTTTAATTATTATTGGTTTTCGTTTTTATTTTGTAACATTGAATTCATTTTTATTTTTAAATAAAAATAAAAAGAGATTTTTATCGTGAAAGTGGAAATTCTAATATTATTTCAAAACATTCAAACTTGAAAAAAGAAATTGGTTTCTATCATTTTTCTTACTCTCGTAAAATCAGAAATCAACATTTCCAGGTTGATCCTTTCTCGGAAACTGTTTATCTCCGCTATAATTTCGAACAGAGATATTTTATTGCTGTTGATTCTCTATTGGGACGAAATCAGGAGCATTTTAATTATCCCCTAAAGAAAAGTGCATAAAATGTTTATTTATTTTGGATTTTTTGTTGTTTTTTTTTTCTATTCTTGATTTTTTAATTTTTGATACAAAAAAAAATCTTTTTTAGTTCACATTTTTTTTTTTTTCTTATTTTATTTTGAGGTGTTCATTTAATTTAAAAACATCCTATTTCTCAAATTTCTCACTTTCCAATCAAATACATTTTTTTGTATTCAGTTAAAGAGAATTAGTTTTCAAAAAAAAAAAATAAAATAAAAAAAAAAAAAAAAAAAAATAAAAAATTGAATTATTAATTTCCTCTCCAAATTGAGAACATAATGATGAAATCATTTGATTGTATTTTTGGTGATATTTATGAAGTGGAACCTTCAGAAAGCAATAAAGAAGAAAAAGTGATTATTTTGAACGAGGGATATTACAATCCAATCAATTATGGACCTAATCAAAATAAATATAACAACGTAGAATATAAAATAGGATATTCATACAAAGATGATTATCAAGACTTGAAAGATTCAAAAAATTATTATTTAGATCAAAATGATGAAGAAAATAATGAAAATCAAGTCACTTCCATTTCAATAGAATCACAGATCAATCTTAATTATACCGGTGAAAACAATATTCAACAAAATAATCTCAATAAAACCACTCAACAAACAAATTTGAATTATACACAAAACTCCACTCCACATAACCTCAATTACACCGATAATAATACTTCTCAACAAAATAATCTAAATTATACTGGTGTCGAAAGTGATAAACCAACAAATTTGAATTATACAGATAACACTACTCCACATATCCTCAATTACACTGATAATAGTCATACCACTCAACAAATCCATCTGAATTATACTGGTGATAGTAAGATTCAACAAACAAATTTGAATTATACACAAAACTCCACTCCACATAACCTCAATTACACCGATAATAATACTTCTCAACAAAATAATCTAAATTATACTGGTGTCGAAAGTGATAAACCAACAAATTTGAATTATACAGACAACACTACTCCGCATATCCTCAATTACACTGAAAATAGTAATACCACTAGTGGAAGTAATATTCTTCAAAACAGCGTGAATTACACAGGAAATAATACAACGAATTACTCAAATACTTCTTCCTATGCATTCACTGATGAGAGAAGTTATCTTGTGTACAATGATTTCCTTCAAAATTATCAACAATCATCAAATGATCTTGTCAAATCAAATCAAATTGAACAGAATAATAAAGTAAATATGGATCGAGAAGAAATTACAGTGGAAGATAAACAAAAGATGAAATGGAATACATTATTCCAGGAGAAATTATCATTGCCCATAGATTCATTCAATGAAAAGATAATCAAAATATTTGAGTTAACTAATTTCGGTGAATAAAATTTTTTTTTTTTTTTTTTTCTTTTCAAAAAATTCAATTGAAAATTTTCAAACAGGAAGCAAATTTCTTGAGGAAGCAACCATTTTGGCCATAAAAATAGTTGATGAAAGAAACTTGGATAATGAGAAAAAGACAGTCAAACCAATAAGTAAAAAAAAAAAAGTTTTGTTTTCTTTTTTTGAAATAATTAAATCAAAAAAATAAAAAAGATGCCGGAGGAATCGCAGGAGGAGAAAAGTACTTACACGATGGAATATTTTTAAAGGTACATTTTTTTTAACATTATAATGTTGATATTTATTTTTCTCAAAAATAGTTTGCAGACGATAGTAATGATTTGTATGGAGGAGATTCTTATGCAATAAAAGTTGCTGGGAGAGGTAATTCTCATTTTTTGATTTTTTTTTGTTTTTTTTTTTGATTTTTTTTTTTATTTGTGATTATTTAAAAAGAACTCCAAAATACAAAATATTTCTTGAAATTCATTCAAGAAACCAATTGTAATTTAAGAGTAGCTCTCATGGTTACCATTCAGTACAGAGGGTTCAAGTTGGTTGCATCTTCAGTAAACCTACTTTTTTAAAAAAAAATAAACAAATTTCATTTCAAATAAATTAATTTTTTACTTTTTAGTTACTTCCTATTTCATCAAAGACTTTGTCATATGGTTAATTTTTTTTTTTTTTTTTTAATATTTTAATTTTTAATTTTTACAGGAAGTTCTGGTAATCTAGTTTTTTTTTGCTTTGTTATTATTTTTTTTATACATTTTTTTAAGATGGAGGTAAAACTATTTACAAGAGCAATACTGAGTTGAATGAATTGATGGAAAAAGCAGGGAAATATTTTAACATAAAAGAACACAGAATACTGGGTAAAATATCTGATTACACTTTTTTTGTTCTTTTTTTAATTAATAATTTTAAAAGACAAAGAAATATTTATGCCTGCTGACATCGAGGTTTCTATATTAATTAAAAATTGTAAAATTTATTTAAAAATTAATTTGATTAGGGACATCAAGGATTAGATGGGCATTTGTATGTATTGGATACAGCAAGAGTAAAAAAAAAAATTTAATTTAAATTTTATTATCCAACTAATTTTTATTTTACTTTTAATTTTTTTCTTATTAAAAAAGCTCTTTCCTCCGAGTGAACCATCAACTTATTTACCAATATATTCTATTTCGAAAGAAACAATGACTTTGATAGAAATTCCTCAAGCAAGGCCATTGGACACCATTCAAGAAATTCTATTGAAAGGAAGGGACGAGAAAATCTTTCGTTATTTCAAGACTATGATCGGTTTCATGTGTTTTGTAGATGATAAAAACGAAGACACTACAAATACAATAGCTTCTAAAATATCAG
>JAMYWO010000305.1:11504-21504 GCA_024220525.1 Cochliopodium minus | reverse complement strand
GTTACCACGGAAGTTGGAGTTGTGGAGTCTATTCTTTTTGCGGCCTCTTCATTCTTCAATCCCTCACTCAATTTGGTATCATTGAAATTAAAGGAGTTCTAATAAAAAATAGAAAAATAAAAAATAAAAAAATAAAATAAAAAAATATAAAAATTTAACTTTTAAAAAAATAAAAAAATAAAAAAAATAAAAAAATAAAAAAAATGAAAAATTTTTTATACTTGATGCCACAACGGCCAAGCTTTTTGTCTCGAATTGATGGAGTTTTGAACACAAGCCAAAACAGACTTGTAGTTGGAACAACCAGTCTCCTTGTACAAAGTGACGAGGAGTTTGGGCAAAGTGGATTTGGACTTCCATATCTTGTCCTCTTCGAAAACTTTCTTCCAGCTCTTGCACACTTGGATGCAGCGGGATAGGGACTCGGGGCTGAGGTAGGAAGAGACTTTAAGCAGGGTGGAGACTTCTAGAGCTTGTATGAACTTCCCATTGTTGTTAGGAGAGAAATTGAGTTGTACTTTTGGGTCTATATTAAATTAAAAAATTGTTAAAAATAAATTTAGTCGGGAAAAAAAAAAAAATGGAAAATAAAAATAATGAAATATTATAATAATAAAAAATAAATATTATTTCCAATATTTTTTATAAAAAAATAAATTTTTATAATTCATATATTTGATAAAATAATTAATTAAAAAATAATAATAAATGTAATTATTCCAATATTTTTCTCGTTGAAAATTTTTTATTCAACGAGAAAGTTAATGATTGAAAATAATTGTTTTGAATATTCCCAATGTTTGACGCTATTATTTCCTATGAGAAAAGGACTAATAGTAACACGATCGGGTTAAATAATGAAATTGACAAAATAAAATTAATTTAAAATATATAACTTTAAAACAAAAGTAAAAAACAAAACAATTCAACAAGGGTCAAAAAAAAGTTCAAAAAATAAAATAAATTAAAAAGTTGAAAAAATCAAGAAAAAATAAATTAAAATTCACCTTTTTTCGGGATTTGTTTTTTCTTTTTGGTTTTCTTCTTCAATTTTTCACTGTTGGATATTTCTCTTGACTTTTTGATTTTGAGGGGAGAACTGGTGTTGAGTTCGTCTCTCAAGTCCCTCGAGACTTCCAACAGGAAATTCTCTACTCTTTCTGGCCAAAGTTGCTTGTAAATATTGAATGTGTATTTCGAAGAAGGTACAACAGAAATATCTTTAAAAATAAAAATAAAAAATATTTGATAATAATAGATAATAAAAAAAAAGAAAACAAAAATATTTAAAAAATAAAAATAAAAATATTTGATAAAATAATTAATTAAAAAATAATAAATGTAATTATTTCCAATATTTTTCTCGTTGAAAATTTTTTATTCAATGTGAAATTTTTAATGATTGAAAATAAATGATTTTAATATTCCCAATGTTTGACGCTATTATTTCCTATGAGAAAAGGACTAATAGTAACACGATCGGGTTAAATGAATCAAAAAAAAAAATCAAAAAAATAAGAATAAAAATAAAAATAAAAAATAAAATAAAGTAAAAATAAAATAAATCAAAAAATAAATAAAAAAAAAAGGTTAGTTTACCAGTTGGTTTGCTTTCGTCTTCATCTTCACTGTCGCTGTAATCTTCAGATTCCATTTCTTCTACTTTCGGTTGAGGAACTACGATTTTAGCACGTTTACTCTCCTCTGATTTTATTTGCTTTTGTTCTGCTTTTTCTTCAAATTTTCTTTTCTTCTTTGTGTCTTCATCTTTTTAAAAATAAATGATAAAAAATGATAAAAATAAAAAATAAAATAAATAAAATGATAAAAATAAAAAAAAATGATAAAATAATGAAAATAATAAAATTTAAAAATAAAAAGATAAAAATAAAATAAAAAAAATGATAAAAATATTATTTTAATTTTTGAAAATAAAAAATTACCATTCATTTCTTCAGATTCGTATGGCTCTTCATCGTCTTTGGTGAAATAAGAAGGCTTGATGGACAACTTCATCTTCTTCTTTTCAGGATCGACAGACAAGACGTAGACTTTGACGTAGTCCCCGATCTGGAAGTTGTTGAGCATGGATTTGGCGTTTTTGATGTTGGAATCATCGACGATCTCATTGAAGTGGCACAAACCAGTGACGTAGAAGTTTTTCTTGAGTTTCAAAACGAGGCCCATGTCGGGAATTATTTTTTCAACGAGAGCTTTGTATTTGTGGTCCACTTGAACATCCTCCCAGTTGAAAAACTCTTTCTTTTGTACTGTTTTGTTTGCAGAGACATCTCCGATGGAAAACTTGAGCTGGTTTTGTTCGTAGTTGACGTAGAAGATCTTTACTTTCAAAGAATCTCCCGCCTTGTAATTTTTGTGGAATTCCGTCCCGACGTTTCCTTCGATGTTGTTGGCGTAACAAACTCCCGCAATTCTGGGATCGTCTTTGAGCCTCAAGATCAATCCGAACTTCTGTACAAGCAACACTTCAACGTCGATTTCTTCGCCTGTTTGAAGGATGACATTAGATTCGCTGATCGGAACTTTTTTTACGTTGTTATTTTCAATGGTATTATTATTGTTGTTGTTTTCGTTGGTGCTGTTTCTTTTGGTTTTGTTTGGAGAGGGGATATTGTCAACATAATTGATGATTTCTATTTTTTCGAGAACGAGTTGTGATTCGTTTATTTTCTTCACTTTGACCAAGATAGCCTTTCCTGTTTTGTAAAACTCTCTTTTGTTGCCGCTGTCGATGAAAAATCCGAACAAAGCACCATTCACTGCTACTTTGACGTTTCCGTTCATTTTGTAGAAAGCTTTGATGTATCCCTGCAACGTTTGTCCTGCAGACAAATGATCTCTTGCTTTAGCTGGGCTCATTGCTTCAACAGGAGGATATTTCTATTTAAAAGAAAAAAAAATTTGTAAGAATGGAAAAAAAAAACAAATAAAAATAAAAAAAGAAATTTGTTTTAAATTTTTTAAAGAAAATAAATTGATTGAAAAAAATTATTTACAGCAACAATAGATTTATCCATTCTTGAAGGTCTTGTGGACAACAAAAGGGTTTCTCCAGAGTATAAAACGATAGCTTTTACTTCATCACCAGCTTTGTATTGGCAATCAGTGAAATCATCGTACATCTCGGTGAAATGGATGGAAGCAGCGAAATTATCAACTTTGACAATGACCTTGAGTTCGTTTTGCAAAACTTCGGTGACAGTACCAGTCACGACGTCTCCTACTTTAGGCTTTTTTTGGATGAGATCCTTGTATGCATAAGGGATCAAAACAGGATATTTTCCTGTTTTTTCTACAATGACGTTGAGAATGACACCAGGAAAGTAATGTTTGGACAAGTTTTTGTTTACTTCATTGTCCAAAGCAAAAACACTGTGAGGGATGTTTCCGATGATGTTCTTTCCAATACCCACAGACACGTCCCCGTCAACTTTTCTTACAAACCCAACCAACTTTTGACCTACCTTCAAGCCTTCCACATCGACGATAGGTTCTCCAATTTCAGGTGCATCCAAAACGATCCTGGAAGGTCTGATGGAAAGAAAGTAGCACAATCTGTTCGCTTTGTTTTCTTCTTGTACTTGGTAACTTGCGTTGATTACTTTGATTTTAGGGAGGACTTGTCCAACTTTGAACGTTTCTGCCAAGTTTTGTGTTTTCCCTTTTACTTCGTCAACTACTTCGTTCAATGCGATGTAACCTCTCACAAATCTCTTCCCGCTGAGTCTAATCTTGACGGATAAATGAAAGTCATTGATCTTTGTGATTTCACCAGAAACTACGTCTCCAATCTTGCATTCGCTTGGGTCAATTACAGATTCGTTGATTTCTGTTGCTTCAAAGAATGGAGAAAACAAAACTCTTTTCAAAGTTCCTTCTTCAGCTACTTTCTCGTAAAAAGCTTGTAATTTTTGAAAGTTTTGGAAAGCAGGAGATTCTCCATTAGAAAGGTGGTTCAATTGTTTAGATGGGCAAAATCCTACGACTCCACATTTCTTGTGAAAGACAACAGTGTATTCTGTTTTGATCAAGAGAACTCTCAAGTTGACTTTTTTGAATTTGGAGATGAAAGATTGGAGATTAGGAACAGACTTGTTTTTCTTCATCACATAACCAAGGTTGGAAACTTCCACTGAAGAATTCTTGATGTCAATGTCAATCACTCTCACTTGTACTATTTTGTTAGGAGAAAGTTCTTTTTTGTCTTTTGTGAGATCGTTTAAAAGAACAAATTTGAAAGAGTCCACTTTGGAGTAAGAAAGGATAGTTTCTGTCTCTGAAACACTGACAACTTTAGCATCAATTATATCTCCTACAGAAAGACCTTTGAGTAATTCAAATCTCTTGGAGTAGAACAAACCAGTTTCATTGAAATAAGAGTTGATGAGAAAGGTGTGGTCATGAAAATTGGTTGCAGAATACAATTTGTTGGGTTCAATGGAAAGAGAGTATCCTTTGTTGTTTTTGGATTCAACTAAACCCATGACAGGAGCTCCTACGAAAAATTGGGATTGCAAAGAATCGGAAGGGTTTTCGAATTGGAACATTTGTCTTCTGTGAAGACGACCACTAATGTCGTCAGTGAACTCGAGAAAGACGAATTTGTCATCTACAGCGTTGATGGAACCAACAACAACTTTTCCAAGCTCGAGATCTTTATTGATTGGTAATTGTCCTCTCTTGGAAGCTTCCACAAGTGAATTTTTGAGAGAAATCAAAAGATAGTCTCTGTCTTTTGAATTGTTCAAGACAACAGCTTGTACTTTGGGGTTCTTCTTCACAAACTCTTCAATCACTTTGTTGTCCACTTCAAAATCGGAGATTTGGTACTTATCGATCTTTGCAAGAACACTCCCCACATTTGCAATGATTGTTTTCTTGGAGGTGAGCTCTTTCAAAGTTGCTTCTACGATTTGTCCGGGTTTATAAGAAAGGATACCAGATTTGCTCAAGTCAATGAAGCTGCACAACAACCTTGGAATTTCACTCCCTTCTTCCAAATTGCTTGCAATGATGTATGTTCTCTTGGCTTGTCCGACATAAAAAGAACTAGGGTTAACAAGATCTTCATTCAAGTACTTTGTAGGAACAAACCCGTAGAAACCTTGGTAGAAAGAGACATAGCAACCAGTTTCGGTTATTTTAGTGATGATTCCCAATGTTACCATTCCTACTTTGATACTTTCAACAGAGCAAATGATAGGAAGCTTATCGTTCAAAATACTTTCCCTGATGGTTACATTGATGATTCCGTTAATGTTGGAAATGATTCTCACTTTCAAGGTTTTGTCGATCCATGTGTTGGTCTTGGAAGCTTTGCTATCAGAAAGGTAATTCTTGAGGCACATTCCAAAAAATTTAGATGTATCTCCCAACAAAATTCTCATGTATGGTTGAACAGCTTCCACTTTTCCCTAATGAAAAAACAAAATGAATTTTAAATGGATCAAAAAAAGAAATAATTTTTTACTTGAATAATTTCTCCAGGAATGAAACTTTTGATGTTAATGTGTTTTCTTGCAAAAAAAGATTTTCTGGTGCATCCAAGAATGAATCCTCCAAACATTCTAAATTGTTTGATTCTAACTCTTATTTTATCTCCAGTTTCAAACTTCTTTCTCAATTGTTCATTACCATACTTTTTTTTGTCGGATATTTCTGAATTGGGAACCATGATCAACATGTTCTTTGGGTTCTTTCTTCCATCAATAGCAACAGGGTGAGAAAGCAACAAATTCTTGTTACTCACAGTAATAACAGTTGATTGTTCGATAGTATCTCCAATACTCAAACCAGCTATATTAAAATTAATGAATAAGAAGTGAATTAAAAAAGAGATTTAAAAATAAAAAATGAGATTACCAAAAGTAGAAACTCTCCCAGTTACAATATCTTTATTGAAAGAAATTCCAATTTTCTTACTTGCATGATCAAGAAATATAATTTTTCCTCGGAACTTTTTCCCCTCTCCGTAAAATTCACTGATGTTCTTTGGGTTTACCACTTTGTTCAAGTGATCAATAGAAACAGTACCACTGATGTCTCCCAAGAAGCTGACATAAAGACCTTTTTTGATTACTTTCACCACTGTACATGCTACTCTATCACCAGGAAGAATCATACTGAGTGAGTCGACATGATTAGAGCTCAACTGTTAGGCAAAAAAAAATGATTTATGAAAATCAATAATCAGATATATTTTAATATTAAAAAGAATAATCGAATTATTGAAAATATAAGAATATAATCCTTCTTTTTGATAATTTTTATCAAAATCATCTTTTTATTTTACCTTGTAATTATCTAATTCATTTGGAATACAAGATACTGTCACCACATTACTTTTTTTGTTCATCTTCAATACAGTGACAGAGATCAATTGTCCCACTTCGAATTTGAGAGGAGTGTTTTGATTCGAAAGAAATCCCACTAAATCGAGATCCTCTCCAAATGAAAGATTGTATCCATGATCTTCTATACTTTTTATACATCCAAACAATACATATCCTTTTTTGATGGATTTTATGTTTAAATGGGAATTCAAATATGTTGGGCGGAGAGATAATTTTGTCTTATTTTCTACACTTAAAATGATACATCTTACATAATCTCCTAATTTGAATAATTTGTTCAATGATGGCATTGATGATTCTGGCAATTCATTATTTGATATTTTGGTGTATAATTCGGTCAATGGCTCAGATATCTCAACGGGAGATACTCTTCCAAAATTCCCATTTGGTAATTCTACTAATAATCCCAATTCTTCTATTCTACTTATCACTCCTAATACATATGATCCAACATTAAACTAAAATAATAAGAAAAAAATAAAAATAAAAAAAATTTTTCTAATTTATTTCCTCAAATCTAATTATCCTTACAATAGATTTATCCACTAATATTGTTTGAAATGGTGCTTTCTTTTTCAAATGTGATGATTTTTCATCTTTTTCGTCTTCCATATCATTTTCTTCGATTTGATTGAATAACATGTCCTCATTGTTTTGGAATACTTTCTCATCCATTTCTACATTTTCCTCTTCATTTACTTTTGAAGGTTTTGATTCACTTCTTGGGAAATCCATATTTTGAATGATCTTTATTTTTTTTTATTTGATTTATTTAATTTTTTGAGAAATAAATAAAAAAAAATTTCCTATTTTGAGGAAAGATGAATGAACAAAAAAAACCATGATTGTTGAAGAATTAGATTATTGAAATGAATCGATTGAATTTTTGGATATTTTTCAACAACTTTATAAATACAAAAACCAACGAAATTCGAATACATGTGTTTGGAATTTGATTGTTTCATTAATAAATAAAATATATTTCTTAATATTTTTGAAATATTATAAAATAAAGAGATAATTTAGAATTAAAGATCAATTTGACAATTTAATCGATATCCGTGGGTATATTCAAAAACATTAATTGTTTTCTTTATAAAAATGATTATGAGAAAGTATAAAAAAAATATTTAAGCGTATTAAATTGGTTTTTGCAATTAAAATATCGAATGATGATAATGATTTCAAAATTCTAAAAAGAGAATTGAATCATTGTCCTAAATAAATTTTTTTTAAAATAAAACCGTTACCTTTAAAAAATTAATATAAAAAAAAAAAAATCAAAAATTGTTTTTGTATACAAATGGAAAATGATATGAGGGTCGTATCTACTTCATGTTTCTCGAGACATAGTCTCATATATTATAGTATAATGATCTTTTTCAAAATAAATTAAAAATAAATTTTAAAAACAAATTTTGAAAAACCCAAATAAGAAAATGGAGATTTGAAAGTGATGGGATACAATAAATATGGTAAATAGAATTATTCAAAAAAAAAAAAATATTTCCTTATGTATCAAATAAAAAAATATTCAAACATGAAGGTCAATTGGGATTGGGACATAACGAGGAATTTGTTGAAACAGAAACATTAGTTGAGAATAAAAAAAATATAATACAGATATGTTTGGGGGTTTATCATTCCTTTTATTTGGAAGGTAATTTTAAAAATTAAAATAGAATACACTTTAAATATCATTTGATATTTCCTTAAATAACTTTTATATTGATTTATAATGGTTTTATAAAATCTTAAATTATTTAATTCCTTAGATAATGGAGATCTCTATGGATGTGGTTTCAACAAATATGGTAAGATAAATTCAAAATGCACAGATCAAAAGCATTTCATACCTAATCATACCTCTCCCCACAAAAATATAAAGGTCAATTGGGATTGGGAAATAAAGATGATCAACATAAATTCGTATTAGTGATGAAAAATGTAGATAAAATATCATGTGGTTCATATTTCACAATAATACAAAAGAGTAAAAAAAATATAAATAAATATCGTTTTAAAATAAAAGTTTTATTATTTAATATATCCATATCTCTTAAATATAAAATTTTTTTTTTTTTTTTATAAGGAGATGGAACTGTATTTGGTATGGGACAAAACAACAGAGGACAGTTGGGATCTGGTTCAAAGAGCTCTGCGGTCATAATACCAATTCAGTTGTGGAAAGAATACAACGACATCGCTGTTTTTTCTTCGGGAGAAGAACACGTTCTCTTTTTAAGGGGTAAAAATAAAAAATAAAATTAAACCATTGTTGAATTGTTTTGATTTTTAATTTTATTTTTAAATTAATTATTTTTTTTTTCGATGATTATAAATTTTATTTTGATATTTTTCTTCATTTAACCCGATCGTGTTACTATTAGTCCTTTTCTCATAGGAAATAATAGCGTCAAACATTGGGAATATTCAAATCAATTATTTTCAATCATTAACATTTCTCGTTGAATAAAAAATTTTCAACGAGAAAAGTGTTGAAAATAATTACATTTATCAATGAAATATTTTTCATTTATCTTTTAATCTATTTTTAAATATTTTTTATTTTTATTTTTATTTTTTTTTCATTTGTTATTTTTTTATTTATGTATTTCTGAATTTTAAATATTTCCATAATTTATGATCATTCATTTTTTTCGTTTTATTTTTTAGAAGGCTTGTCTGAAAATAATTTAATATTTTTTTTTATAATTTTTTTTATAAACCAATTTTTTTCAAAAAAAGGTAATGGAGAAGTCTATGTATGCGGAAGAGCAGATTCGGGCCAGTTGGGACTTGGCGAAAAAAAAAAGTTAGACCAATCCAAGCCTGTCTTGTTGATGACCAATACTAACGTTAAGTCTTTAGTATGCGGAAGATATCACACATTCATTTACACAAGTAAAAAAAAAAAAATTAAAATTTTTTTTTATTTGATAATTTTTTTATTGTTAATTAGAAAATGAA
Source organism: Cochliopodium minus (assembly GCA_024220525.1). Taxonomy (NCBI): domain Eukaryota; phylum Discosea; order Himatismenida; family Cochliopodiidae; genus Cochliopodium; species Cochliopodium minus. The sequence continues at coordinate 12,160 of JAMYWO010000305.1, read as the reverse complement.
CTTCTGGGGTTCGGAAAAAATGAATGGTAATTTTTTTTAAAAAAATTTTTTTTGTTTTAATATAAAATTTTTTTATGATATATTTAAATTTTTTATTTGATTTTTCTCAAAATTTTTTGATTTTTTTTTACTTTTTTATTTTTTGATTATTTGTTTTAAATTATTTTTTTAAAATTATTTAAAAATTTTTTTTTAATAAAATTTTTTTATTATTTATTTTTTTATTTAATTATTACTTATTTTAAATTTTTATTAATTTTTTTCTATTAAGGGGACAGTTAGGGAAAATAAGAAAAGTAAATTATTTCACTCCCGAGGTCATTCTTAAAGAGAGTGACTTTCTCAGAGTGGAGTGTGGGGGAAGTGGCAATGAGAACGGAATTAAGAACGAAATTCAAAGTATTCATTGCGGAGCGTTTCATTCCTTCATACTACTAAGTAAAATAAATTTTTAGCTTTTTTTTTTATTATTTTTGAAATTTTTTAAAATTTTTTATTATTTATTTTTCAAATTCTCATTATTTTTTATATTTTTTATTTTTTAATTTATTTTGTTATTTTTTTAAATTTTTTATTTTTTAATTTATATGGCTTACATTTCGATACCCTTCTTAATTTATAAAGCTCATATTGATCCATATAATCCCAAATCTCTT
>JAMYWO010000304.1:2780-44069 GCA_024220525.1 Cochliopodium minus | reverse complement strand
AAAAAATGAGTTCAAAAACTTCTTGCCTTCAAAAATGTAAAGAGAAGAAAAAGAAGAAAGAACCACAAGAAAAACCAATACCTATGTTAAAATTATTATCTTTTGCCGATAGGTAAAAAAATGGAAAATAATAAACAAAAATGGAAAATTCTATCAAAAATATTAACAAATTCTGACATTTAAACACTTAATACACTCTCAATTAATCTTTCAAAATACCTTTTTAATATTGAAATTTTTTATAACATCCAACTAATCTTTATTCAATCAAAATAAAGAAACAAAATACCATTAATGGTTATTGGAACTCTTTCTGCAATAGGAAATGGGGTGATGTTTCCAGGTAATACTTTAAATGTATTAAAATTTTAACGATTTTTTAATTCCACCCTCAAATAAAACAATTAAATAATCAGGATTTTCAATTGTATTTGGACAATTATTCAACATTCTCTTCACTCAAACGGGAGCCCAATTAGATAGTTCTTTATCCAAAATAGCAGGAGCTTTTGTGGGATTGGGAGTGGGAAATTTTTTATTGGGTAAAGAAAATTACCAAATTTAAAAGAATTTAAAGTTACAATTAAGTTTCTTCTCAGTTGCATATTTCTTGAATTGAATTAATTTTGAATATTCAATTTATCAAAAATCATTTAAAGTTCAAAAATTAATTTATTGAAATTTAATTTTCTTTTTTAAATCAGCTTATGGTGCTTTGGCTTGTTGGGGTATCGTAGGAGAAAATATAATCAAGAATATTACAACAAAACTATTCAGATCTTTGATCTCCCAAGAAATTTCTTTTTTTGATAGACATTCCACAGGAGAAATAACAAATCATCTTTCATCTGATATTGCAGTAATAGGAAGTGGAGGTTTTTTATATATTTAAATATTTAAATATTTAAATTGATTTTAATTTTAATTTAATCACAAAAAAAGTTGGAGATAAAATTGCTTCTTATTTTATATTCATGTCTCAAGCCATCGCAGGTATTATCATTGCGTTTGTAAAAAATTATTTGAATATGAACAATTTTTTGATTATTTGTTTTTTTTTATTTTTATTTTCTTTAGATTTATGGTTGGAAACTCAGCTTGGTATTGATATCCATGAGTCCTGCCATGGTGATTGCTTCTGCTCTTCAAATGAAATTTATCAAGAGTGGTGCTCAGTCACAACAAGAGTACTTTCTTTATAAATAATCTTTATTTTTAAATATTTCTTGTTTAAATCTTTGATTTTAATTTTTAAATATTTTTAATTTAAATCTTAATTTTTTTAAATTTTTTTATTATTTACTTTTTGATTTTTATAATTTTTGTTTGTAAATTAGAGTAAAATCGATAGCATCTACTTTATCAACAGACACCATTTCAGGAATCAGAACTGTTTATTCTTTCGTTTGGGAAAAGGAAGCATTCAGAAGATACTCTGATTTGTTAAACCAATTCTATGAAAAAGGAAAAAAGAAATCTCATTTAAGGTTTTTTTTTTTATTTTTTATTTTTTTCATTTCTTTTTTTTATTAAATTTTTTTTTTCATTTTTTAAAATATTTATTTTTTATTTTTTTATTTTCATTTTTTTATTTATTACTTTTTATTTTTTTATAATTTGTTTATCAGTGCAGCAGGTTTCGGACTTNATAAAAAATAAAAAATAAAAAATAAAAAATAAAAAATAGAAATAAAAATAAAAAATAAAAAATAAAAAATAAAAAATAATATTTTAAAGAATAAAAATAATATTAAAAAAATAAAAAAATGTAATATAAAAAATAAATAAAATAAAAAATGAAGAACAAAATATTAATTTACAGCAATAATGTGCTCATGTCCAAATAAAGAATTGGTGATAGTTCCTATTTAGTTTTTAAGATTTAAATTATTTTTTGAGGGAAGTTTTGTGAATGCAATATTTTTTACCATCAGAGACAAAAGGTGGAACTATTTGAAGCCATTTTTGTAAAAATTGGTCATGCCATGATCTAATTCCTTGATATTCTTCATCAACAAAAAAAAGTTTTAAAAAAAGATTGAAAAAAAATAAGAATTTTTTTTTAATTTTAAATTACCAGATACACCAGGAGGAATATGTCCTTTAATTTTCAAATGAAATATTATTTTTTATTTTTTAATTTTTATTTGATTTTTTATTTTTTATTTATTTTTAAATATTTTTTATTGTTTAATTTTTTTATTATTTAATTTTTAATTTTTAATTTTTTTTTTAGACCTATGATCCAAACTTTTTGGAAATTGAGTTTAGCAGAAGCCAAAGTAGAATTCAACCATTGAAAAATATTTAATGGATCAACCATATTTTTTGTATTAGAATTTCCATCATACCAATAATTTGTCTTTTAGTAAATAAAAAAAATAAAAAAATGAAAAAATAAAAAATAAAAATAAAAAAAATAAAAAAAATAAAAAATAAAAATAATTAAAAAAATAAAAAATAAAAATGAAAAATGAAAAAAAATTTACGTGTAAAACTATAAAACGTAGATTAGGGATGGTATTACTTAAAGAAGAATAACATCCTGTTTTTTTGAATTGAAGTAAATTGTCTTGATCCAACAAAGAAATGGATGTCCTGTTAAATTTCAAGAAAATTAAAATTAAAAAATAAAGAAATAATTAAACAAATAAAGAAAAGATTGAATAAACAAATGATTGAATAAATAAATAAATAACATATCATTTTTTAACCATTGAGTAAGCATTGGATCCAACCACGTTATAAATCCTGATTCTGGTGGAGCAGGGTATCTTGGATATAAATCTAAAAAAAAAGAAAATTAGTGTGCGAGAAAAGGTTTTATTTTTTAGGTTACCATTATTTCCAAGTGCGAACAAAGGTGAATTTAAATGTGCTTTAATGTAAAAAAAAAAATTGTTCAATTTAAATTTCTTTTATTTTTAATTTTTAGTTCAAATTATTGATTTCAAATTTTTTATTTTATTTTTTTTATTTTATTTTTTATTTTTTTTTTTTTTTTTTTTTACCAGGAAACCTGCTGAAAGGAAAAGTTAATTCCAATTGATTTTGGACTGTTTCTAAAATTGATTTGAATACTCCCGCTACATTGTTCGATACGATTTGATGTCTTTGTATATCTCCGCAAAATATTGCAAATTCAGAATCACTTGCTACTTCCTTTGTGTTTTTGTTTTTTTTTTCTTTTAATTAATTAAAAATTATTCAAAAAAAAAAATATTTACTCCCATTTTTTGAAACATTGACATTATAAGCCAAAATGAGGAATCACATCCATATAAAGGATATCCATCTATTTTTGCTCCTATCAAATATTTTATTTAATTGATCTATTCAGAAAGTTAAAAATATATCCACCTTTGCAAGTATTATTCCCAGCAACACCTAATTATATTTCAGTTATCATATCATATCTAAAATTAGAATCTAATTATAATATCTTTACCATAAAATGGATCTGTTTTTTGATTTTCATTAGTTTTGAATTCAATTGAAATTAGTTTTAAATTATTCAAACCATAATGCAAATCGGAAAAAGATAAATATTTGAGTGTGGAAGCATCATTCATAACAAAAAAGATGAAGAGAAAAGGAAGAAATTTGAAAAATGTGGCTTTCATTTTTTTATATATTTTTCAATTTTAATTCCAAAATAAATATTGTTTTAATTTTATAATAAAAAAGGGAGTGGTGTTTCTCAAATCGAACAACCCAATGTGAACAAACACCTCTCAATTTTTTTTTTAAAAACCAAAAGATTCTTTGTTTTCACTCTTGAGCAAAACAATCTGGTTCTCTTCCAAATCCTCACCAGTACCAAAACGATAATAAGAAGCAACCTCAATATTCTCTTTGCGGAAATCCTTCTTGATAGTACGAGCGAGATAATCTCCAAAAGTTTTGCCTCCTTCAAAATCTTGCAAGAACAAAATATCTTCATCATCCACATTCTCTCCTGCAGGTACATCTTCACGACGGAGATATTTAGGATTGAAAGCAGTGATATGGACAGCCAATTCTTCTCCTAATCTTTGCAATTTTTGGCGGTAAGGTGTATTTGATTTCAAAGAAACAATTGCTCCTGCTTTTGCTACTTTATTAGGTGCATGTAAGAATCCACATACCACTCCATTTTCTTCTTTGATTGATCCCAATCTTCTTATCGTTATTCTTTCTCCTATTTTTGCTGTCACTTTTTTGATTGAATCTTTGAGGAGATCTTGATCTTGTAGTTTGTTGGTTGCGAGGGTTGATTCTGTCAATCCCAATTCATTTGATTTGTGCAATTCAAATCCACTTTCATTGATCATTTTGGACCATTCAACAAATGGATTGGATTTTGCTGCAAAATCTGTTTCGCACATTATTTCAAATATTACCTTTATTAAATATGTTTAATAAGGAATATGATAAAATATGAATAATATTTAAAGATCCAAATTTATAGATCTCTTATATTATATATGAATGTGTTCAATAAAAATTATCAAAGGTATATATTTTTTTTTTTACCCCTAATCCACCTTTCTCATCATTTTCTGTTTTTAAGATGATTTGACCTTCTTTACTGCTACTTGCTGATTTTTTTATTTCAGCATTGATTGCTTTTTCTCCCAATAAATTTATGGCATCTTGTACTTTATTCTTTGTTTTTACTAATGCTTCTCTACAATCAGATATTCCTGCACCAGTTACTTTTCTGACTGCCTTAATATCTTCCATGGATACTTTTTCTAAAGAATAAAATCTAAAGTTAATGTTATTCTTCTTATTTATCCCATTTAATTTGGTTGAGAAGGTATTATTTTGTGATATTTTGTTGAATAAATTGGAGGATTTTAATTTGATGTTGGAGAATTTCATTTTTTTTTTTTTATTTTATCAAAAAACTGAAACAAAATAATTTGAATTTTTTTTGTAAATAAATTTCCAAAAGCATTCCAATCTAATTAAAGATTCTAACTCATAGTATGGACTTTTTCTTTCCTTTTTATATGTATTTGAAAAATTTAGAAAATTAACTAACTCTTTAATAATAATCTAGAACTTCTTTTCAAAGATCCAAAGAGTTTGAACTCTTTGAACAATTAAATCTTAAATTATCTTTTTCTTTGTAAAATTAAATTGTACTTTTGACACGTTTTTCTATTAATCTTCTTTAAACTTTTTTTTTAACAAATGAAAATACTCCCTCAAATAAAGTTCCTCAAAATGGAAGATCAAATTCAAGTTCCTCAGAAACAATTTTAAATTTAATGAAAGATCCTCAAATTTAGTCACAGCTTTTCATCCAAATTGAACTTTTTTTTGAAACTCATCACCCTAATTGAAAATATTTGAAAAATCGAAAAATAAAATTCGATTTCCTTTTCCAAATATTCTCAAAAGAAAATTAACAAGATAAATTAAATTATGAAAAAAATAAATAAATAAATAAATAAAAAATGAGTTCAAAAACTTCTTGCCTTCAAAAATGTAAAGAGAAGAAAAAGAAGAAAGAACCACAAGAAAAACCAGTATCAATGTTTAAATTATTATCTTTTGCCGATAGGTAAAAAAAAATGGAAAATAATCAACAAAATGGAAAATTCTATCAAAAACATTAACAAATTCTGACATTTAAACACTTAATACACTCTCAATTAATCTTTCAATATTCTTTTTTAATATTGAAATTTTTTATAAAATCAAACTAATCTTTATTCAATCAAAATAAAGAAACAAAATACCATTAATGGTGATTGGATCCTTACTGGCAATAGGAAATGGAGTCTTATTACCAGGTATAACGTTTAATGTATTAAAATTTCAACGATTTTTTATCTTTTAAAATTAATGAATTTAATTTGAAGTTCATTTCAATTTTTTTAATTTTTTCTAGATGAGACCACTGGTACCAGGGACATACTTTCAGGGATTGAGTGGAAGTTTGTCTCCAATTTACAACAATAATCCTTCTTTCAGAGTAAACTATTTCGATTCTGATTCTCTCAAAGTGGTAGATTGGGTCGATTACGTTCTCAAAATTGAAAAAGGAAATGGAAGTTTAAATTCTTTAACTTGTATAAAATTTTTTATTTTTTATTTTTTGTTTTTTTATTTTTTAAAATCGCTTTTTTTTTATTTTTTTATGTTAAGGGGAACCTTTGTATAAAAACTCTTCATTTGTTACAGAGTACAACCTACAAGCTTTCACTAGCTCCAATGTCGCTTCTTTAGTTAATAAGATGCACACTAATACTACCTTGTCTTCCATTTACAGTTCAAAAAGTGTTGCTGGTTAAAAAAAATATTATTTTAACATTTAAATTTAATTTTAATTTTATTTTTTCAAACTTTTATAAACTTTTCTTATTTTAATTTTAATTATTTTCAATCTAAAATTTATTAAATTTTAATATTTTATCTTCATTTTCACTTTTATTCATTATATTTTATTTTATAATTTATTTCGATTTTTCTATTTTAATATTATTTTACATTTTTTCTATTTTGTTTAGATTCAAAAAAAGTAAAGACTTGCACTCCAAATGACAAAAACTGTAACGCTAAAATTTTGTGTACATCCCAATATTTGCAATATGATGATTACAAGAAATGTTATTCTGAGTTTTCTAAAAAATTCTCCGCAGGCTGGATTATTTTGATTCTTTTCTTTTGCTCCCTTTTCATCATTGCTGCTGTGGCAGTTTTCTATTATGTAAAGAAAAGGAGAGCCGATTACCAATATATTCCACATTCAAATCTCTAATTTTTTCAATTTTAATTATTTTTATTAATTTTAATTAATTTTATTAAATTTATTTCAAAAAAAAAAAAAAAAAAATGAAAAAAGATAAAGCATTTATAAAGAATGAAATAAATTCTTCCATCAATAGATATGTAAATAAAAAATATTCATATCTTCTCTCTCCTCAATTCTCAGTCAGGGTAATAGTTTCTCTAATTTTTTTTTTCTTTATAATTTCTCACCTAATTTGATCTCCCATCAAACCCCAAAATGATTTTTCCTAATTTTTCAAAGTAAAATGATAATATCAATGAGAGAAAGAATGGATTGGAAATTTGTGTATATCTGAATAAATTCATTTGAAATATTTATTTAAATTAAAAAGGCAAACAATAGCATTGAATTTATTGGGAGATGAAAAGAATATAATAGAAATAGGAGGTTAAAAAATAATCAAAAATTTAAAAAATTGTTCAAAAAAAAAAAATTAATTAATGTGAAGGAGGATTAAATTCATTGGCAAAATTTGTTGAAAAAGATGTAAATTTGATCGTAATAGATCCTGTGCTCGAAAGTGGGAAAGAGGAAAATATACAGTACATTGGTGAAAGGTTTCAAGACTGTGGTGAATTTGAGGTAGAAAAAGGAAATTACAGCATTGTCATTATTGGTTTAGATTTGAAAATGTTGGATCCTGGGTAGAAAATTTTTTATTTTTTTTATTATTAATTGAAGAATTTTTTTTGTAATATATTTTTTGAAAAAGATGGAAAAAATTTTTTCAATTACAAAGAAATTGTAAAAAAATGGTCATTGGTAAAAAAAAATTTTAAAATTTTAAAAGAAACTTAATTTTTTTTTTGTTTTAATTGAAAAAGAATTCAGTAAAAGTTTTAATGGAGCAAAAAAACAAATAAATAGAATGTTGAAAAATGTTCCAGAAATGGAGATTACTTTTGAACAAGACATAGACTTGAAGCTAGACGAAAATGAAAAAACAAAAATGATTTACAATGACAGAAAAATAATCCTACTTGAACATAAAAAACCAAACAACAATGAAAATAAAAAAGAGAATGACAACAATAATGATGACAATGAAAAATTTGAAACAAACGAAAATATTGAAAACAATTAAAAAAAAAATTTAAATTTAAATTTTTATTTAACTTTTTTTATTTATCAAATAAAGTGTCTTCATTTGTTTGATACTTTGGTTCAAACTCTCCATTTTTGATAGCCCTCTCTAGTTCTTCTTTGTCAAGAAAATTGTCCTTGTTAAGATCGTAGTTATTAAAAATGGTTTCAACAAAAGTGTCATTGACTTCTTCACCTGTGATACTTTTAACCAAATTTTTGAATTCATTCAAATCTGTCTTTTTTTAAAAAAAATTAAAAAAAACAATATTTTAAAAAAATGAAATTAAAAAAGTTACAAAAAAAAAATAAAAAATAAAAATGAAATTTATTAAAAAAAATGAAATTATAAAAAAAAATGAAAATATAAAAAAAAATAAGATTAATTAATCTTTAAAAAACAAAAATAAAAAAAAAAATAAAAAATAATAAAAAACCTGGTCATAAAGAGAGGTAACATATCTGGTGGAATTCATGTTATCAAAAAATTTTTGAGCATCAAATAAATGCTTCTTAATTTTGTGGTGAGTGTACTGAGGAGTGGCGTGGCGGTACAAACGATAAAAGGACAAGTAAAGAGCGAAAGAAGTCAAGAAAATGGTTGACAAAATTGCTGCGAAAGTCAAAGGTGTCGACTGTTCCAATCCATGAACAACATTCATCCCAAAAATACTCCCTATTTTCAGTCAATTTTTTTATTTTATTTGAAATTTTTTTTTATTCAAATTTTTTTATTTATTTTTTTTAATTGGATTATTTTAAAAATTATATTATTTACATTTTAACGTTTTAATTATTTTTTATTTATTTTATTTACACGACATTTTTATTTATTTTGATAATAATAAATCAAAATGTTTCTTTAAAAATAAAATTTTTATTTTTTTATTTGAAATTATTTCTTTTATTTTCATTTCATTTATTCTTAAAAAAAAAATTTTTTGTTTGAAATTTTTTTGTTTGAAATTTTTTTTTTTGTTGAAATTATTTTTATGTTTTTTTTTATTTACCAACAGTCGAAGCAGAAGCAAAGGCGAGGGCGGAGAGACTGATTTGGAGATTGAGAGTGAGCAAAGAGTTACGAGTGGAGTCCAAAGAAAGTTCCAATGTCTCCTTTGTGGTTGCTATGGACTGTTGAAGTACTCCTATCTCTTTAAAAAAAAAAATTGATAAAAAATCTGAAATAAAAAATTGAAGATAAAAAAAAAAAATTGATAAAAAATTAAAAAATAAAAATAAAAATGAACAAAAAGTAATAATTAAGATTTAAAGTACCATTTTGGATTTCTTCTGCTCTTTTAGAAGAATCTTCAAAGATTTCTTCGAGAATGACAGAAGAGTCTTCTTTGTTTTCGAAAGAGAATCTGGCAATGTCTTGTTGGAGTAAATTGTCCAAAGCAGATTTAAACTCATTCATTGCGTTCTTTTTTTTAAAAAAAAAATAAAAAATTAAAAAAAATAAATAAAAAATGATAAAAAAAAATTTTACACTAAATTTTATAAGAGATTGGTTCACTATTATAAAATTGATTTGATTAATAATTTTAAATTTTTTTTTTACTTCAAAAAAAAAAAATTATTTTACTGGGCAAAAGTTTAACTACAGCTTGGGGATCATAATAACTGTTTGTCTTTCCTGGATTAACACTATCAAGTATTTTATTTACTATTGGAGTCATAACTGACAATCTGTTTTCAAAATCGTGAAGAATATTCTTCCATTTAAGAAAATATTAATTATTAAAAAATTATTCTCTGAAAAAAAATATATTTTATTTTGATCAATTTTACTTGTAATAGAGTATCCAAGACAGCATTTTCATAGGTTTTATAATTTTGATCTTTAAGGATAGAAACTAATTGATCAACCATCTTTTCAACTGCTATATGGTTTGCATTGAAGATGATTATGCTATTGGGTTGAATTATGAGCCTGACGAATTCCATCATCACTATTATTGCTTTATCTCTCACCAATATCTGTGATATTTGTCTACTTTGATTCCCTATTGATCTTATATCTCTAAATGAAATGCTGGGTATTTCTTTCACTATGTCTATTTATAATTATAGATATTTTTTATTGGATAGTATATGAGGAGGATTGATATATTGATATGGAAAAAGTAAAAATTCTATATATTTACCATTTTTGCTTATATATTTGATTTTAAAAGCATTTCCATTGAAATAATAGGTTTTCCTTGGTATTGTTACTTCTGTAAAATGGGGAGTGACATAATATTTGGTATTAAACTTTAATTTGAAGTTGAAATTTGGTTTTTTCAAAAATTCTTTTTTGAATATATTTGATTTCAATAAATTCTTCATTTTGTTGATCTTTGAAAACCTCTTTCTTGAATATCCAACCTTAATATTTTTATTTTTAAAATGTTGAAAATTAAAAAAAAATTTGAAAACAATATTTGAAAATCCCCATGATTCAAAAAGGTAAACTTGGTTTGAACAATCATTTTTCAAAAAAAAAAAAATCCAAATCAAAATCAAAATTTTAACAAAAGATTTAAAATAAAAAAATAAAGCCCTACGTGGGACTCGAACCCACGACCCTGCGATTAAAAGTCGCATGCTCTACCAAACTGAGCTAGTAAGGCTAGTTTTTTGTTCAATAACTAAAAAATATAATTATTTTAACATTTTAATATTTTATTTGTTTGAAAAAAAATCTTTTTTCCATATTTTCATTTGATAGATTTGAAATAAACAAATTTGTATATTTGATTTTCACAACTTTACAATATTCAACATAAATTTTATATTTTTATACTATAGGTTTCTTTAATGAATAAGATCTTTTAACCTGTTCTTTTAATAATATGTAAACCTGAATCAGATTTTACAATACCAGACACTTCACCAACCTCTAATTTGAATGCTGCTTTTGAAAATTCAGGCAACATAGATCCTATTAATAAAAAAAAAAAAAATTTTTTTCTTTCTTTATATGAATTTTGTTGAATCAATTACCATAATCAAATTCACCTAAATCTCCTCCATTTCTGTATGAACCGCAGTCTGAATATTCTTTTGCTAATTCTTCAAATGAGGTTCCACCTTTTATTTTTTCAATCAATTTTTCGAGTATCTTTCTTGCTTCTTCTTCAGATCTTGTTATTTCTAATAAAGCAATATTAATATTTTTTTTATATCTCAAAGATAATTAGATTTGGTTACTCTTTTCTTTATGGGAGGATGGATTTCTTGATTTGACATTCTTGATTAGAATATGGGAGGCTCTAATAACTTCTTCTTCAGACATTTTCAATTTTTTTTTAAATATCAATAGTTTTATAGTTTAATATAACCTAAAAGATTTTTGGAATCCATCATATTGGTGTAAAATTTGAAATAGTGATTATATTAAGCAAAGGTACTTCTCCCAAACTAACATGGCTTTTTCATGCAAAATTAAAAAAAAAAAATAGAACAACACAAAGAGTTGACAGAATAACTTTGGAATACTGATAAAAGAAACAATAAATAATTATTTTAATTTTGTTATCATAACGTATTTATGTTTGTTTTCGAAATTAAAAAAATATAAAAAAAAATAACAAAGAGAAAAGATGTGGTTAAAATTAATCAACAATAAAACAATGGAAGGAAAAAGAGCACATTATGCAATTAAATTAGGTAATTAAAAATGAAAATAATCCTTATCAATAAAAATTTATTTTCAAAATCTGTTCAGAATCAAAAATATTGGTGATAGCAAGTAAAATATTCATCAATAAAGTATTATTGAAAGTTTAATCAAATTTTATAGATCATTCAATTGACGTATTTTCAATCGGTAGGGATTTTTTTTTTTTTAATTAAATATTTTCCAAACAAATATTTTCATTCATGCAAAAAAAAAAAAAGAAACATCCAAATGGAGCAAAATGAAATATAAAATTGAAGGAGTAGCACCGAATAATTTAACTTCGTTTACAGCAAATTTAATTAACAATGAAAAAGATGAAAACTGCATACTAATAATAGGACATGATCCAAATTTAAAGAAGAATGAATTTAATTGCCTCAATATTGACAAAGTATATAAAATTTGAACTGTTTGATTCGAAAAATAAAAAAATATATTATTTAATAAATTTTACAGATGAAATGGGAAAAAGTTGTATTAAAAACATTAAACAAAAACGATTTCTTTCCAACAATTCAAGGACATAGTGCATGTGAGTGGGAGGAAGAGGGTAAAAAATTTTCAATGAAAAAATAACTTTAAAAACAAATTTTTTTTTATAAAAAATTATAAAAGGAAAAATTGTTTTTTATGGCGGGCATATTTGTGGGACAGAAATAATTAACGAGGAATTAATAGTTTTGGATAAATCTTCTCTTTTGTTTCAGAAATACAACTTAAATAATGGACCCACCAAGAGATATTACCATTCTGCTGTAATACATGATCAAAAAATGTTTGTCTATGGAGGGAGAAGTAAATATAATTTATTTTATTATAAGCATTTTTTTTATTATTTTTTAATTTTTATTTTTTTATTTCACGAAGCAAAGTACAGGGTATTTAGTGACTTGCATATTTTAGATTTAAAAAATATGGAATGGATAAAAAATTTTGAAGTGAAAAATGAAGAGAACAATCCTCGTAATTTATTTTTTTAAAATAAAATTTTTTAAAAAATTATTAAATTAAGAAAAATGTGCTGGACATACTGTAACATTTTTTAAATATTTTTTAAAAAAATTTCAATTATTTAAAATAATAGGCAAACATTCTTTTACAAAAATACATGGTGAATTTTTTACAGTACTTTAATCATTGAAATTCAAATTATTTTTAATTTTAATTTCTTGTGTAAAGGTTATTGTTGGAGGTTTAAAAAAAAAGATTCTTTTAAATAATTTATTATTTATTTATTTATTAATTTTTTAAAAGGTTGGGATCAAAAATATGATGATAAAGGTATTTTTTTAATACAATACTTATTCAATTATTTATTTATTTATCTTTAGGATCAGAGACAGGTGCAAGGAGTCTCAACGAAATTCATTACTTGAACCTTGAAAATTTTGAATGGAAAAAATGCAAAATAGAAGGAGACATAAAAGCGAGAGATTGCCATATTTCTATTCCAATAAATTCAAACCAACTGCTCGTTCATGGAGGTAAAACAAAAATGATTATAAAATACTTTCTCTGTTTAATTAAAATTGAAAATAGTATTTTGATTAATATTATTTCAAAATAATTATTTTTTAAAAATTCCTTTTAAAAAATTTTTTTAGGATGTGATGAAAATTTCGTTTATTTAAACTGTTCTTACATTCTAAACTTTTTTGGAGTGATTGAACCTCTTTCCTTATTTTCTCTTTCTCTTTTTTCACTGCTCAAACAAAAAAACATGAAGGCGATTCTCGACTTGGATATTTCTTTTCTTAACAAGTTTGATCGAGATGTTTCTTTCAAGAAAGTTTTGTTGAAAGATGATTCTTTAGAGGATGTATCAAATTCTCATAATAAGTTAAAAAGAAAGAAAGATTTCATCGAAAATTCCAAGAAACTCGAAAATTCATTGAAATTCAAAACTTTTGAAGAATTCATCCTCTTTGATTTTCAACAAACACTCAATTCTTTAGAAGAAGCCATTTCACAACTACAAAATAGAAGACAAAATATTAATATTTTGCTCGAAAAAATTAAAGAAATTGAATGAATAAATTTTTTTTTGTTTTTCTATTCAAGAAAAGATCATTAAATAAAAAAATGAAAGGAATGGAAGATGGATTGAAAATAATTGCTGAACTTGAAAAATATAAATTTCAAGAAAGGGAATATATTTCCTTTTTTGGAGATGAAGAATCTATTTTAAAATGTTTGAAATCAAAAGATCTATCCAATCTAATGAGTAATATAAAAACTAAGAAAATTAAAATTGAAATTTTTTTTTGTTCAAATTAGATCAAAATAAAATGAGTCCTCTTCATATAGCTTGCTTGAAGGATAGTGATAAAGAAATAATAGATTTTCTAATTGAAAATAAAATAGATATAAACATTAAAGACGAGTTTGATAACAATCCCCTCCATTATGCTTGCAGAAATAATCAAATCTCAATAGAAATGATCAAACATCTCATAGAAAAAAAGATAGAGGTGGATTGTCAGAACGAATTTTTGGAAACACCCCTTTTTCTGTTGTGCATAAATACCCATCATCAAAATTCGATGGAAATTATAAATTTACTCTTAGAAAGCAAAGCAAATTTGAATGTTGAGAACGATACAGGAGATATACCTCTCCATTATTACTTGGAAAACAGAAAAGCTTCGATTCAAGTGATTAAATTGTTGTTGGAAAAAAAAAGCAACGTCAACAAAATTAATAGAAAGAATGAAAGCCCACTAATCAAAGCATGCAAAAACATTAACCCTTCAAAAAAAATAATCAAGTATTTAATTGAATACAAAGCCGATATGGGAGGAAGAACTGAAACACCTTTGCAGTTGTATTGCAAAAATCCCAAAAGTTCGTTAGAAATGATAAAATACATGGTCGAACAAAAAGGAGGGATGAATGAATGTGAGAGGGGAAATTCTCCACTTTACTATGCTTTGCAAAATAAAGAGGTTTCTTTGGAAACGATAAAATACTTTGTAGAAAGCAAATGCAAATTAAAAAGTAAATACAAAAATGCTACTCCTCTTCATGTTGCTTCCAATCGAAATAATAATCCTTCCTTTGAAGTATTTTCTTACCTTCTCAAAGCGAAATCAGATATAAATGCTTTAAATTCTCTGAAAAACACTCCTTTGCATGTCCTTTTGAATAACAAGGATGTCAATTTTGAATTAGTAAAGTTGTTCGTTGAGAATAATGCAAATTTGAATTCTAAAAAAAACCTTCATTCAAACCCGCCTTTTTTCTTCGCTTTGAGACATTCTTCTGCCAACATAATTAATTATTTAATCGAAAAAAAAGCAAAGCTTAACAAAAAAAACAGTAAAGGTGAATCTCTTCTCCACCTAGTTTGTTCTAACCCCAACCTTTCTGTTAGTTTTTTGCAAAATACAGTGAAAAAGTTTACTAAATTAAATAATCAAAGTTCTACTGGAATGACTCCACTCCATGTGGCAATGTCCAACGATTCAATATCTGTTGACATTATTCAATTTTTTGTTGAGAAAAAATCAGATCCACTCATTTTAACGAAATACAATGAAAACCTTTTGCATTTGATTTGTAAGAATGAAAATGTTTCTCTCGAATTAATCAAATTCTTGATTAATTTAAAGTTGGATTTGAAAGCAGAAGGAACAAATTCGAATACTCTTGCAGAAGTTTACCTTCAAAATAATAAAATTGATCCTTTCATTCTTAAATTTATTTTGGAATCTAATGTAAAACTAATTTCTCCTCAAAATTTGACAAAAAAAAACTCTTTTTCTTCGAAAATTTCCTCCAAATTTTCAAACGAGATTTTGATTGTTTTGTTAGCTCAACAAAACTACAAATTTATAAACAAAAACTTTCTTTTAACCAAAAAATATTCTTGTTTTTCAGATTACGAAAATGGGACATTATGGAGTACTTCGAGGAATAAATACTTTTCAAAGTTTTTTCAAGAAATTGTTTTTCAAGTGATCTTGATCATAAAAACTCTATCCAGGAAGATGAAACAAATCTTTCCTAAACCTATCATTTTGAAGATCATTGGAGAAAGTTTTTATTTTTTTCCTAATTGTCAAAATTGGTTTTTTGATGGTTATTGTGACGAGGATGATGATACCTCTGAAACAGAGAGTGAATAAATAAAAATTTAATGTCCAAACTAAAATTCATGATCTTAAATCATTAAGCTTCATTTTTAAAAAATTAAAATAAAATAAAAAAAAAATCGAATTCTCTAAAAAATGAGTGATTATGACTTTTATTTCAAACTTTTAAATTTGCCTTGGTAATTAAATTTAACACTTTCCTTAATTTTCCTCAGTATTCTTTAAAATAGTGATGATAAACATCCAGTTGTTATAAAATTGGGTAATTAAAACTGATTTGAGCTTGCTAATACTTTTAATACTTTTATAAAATAAAATATGAAAGCTGGTGAAGAAATATATAGAGCTACAAAAGAGGTTGATGAAATTCAAGTAAATGCAAATAAATCTGGATTCTCTTCAAAAGCTCATTTGGTAGTTGATATTTCTTTATATGAAGCAAGACAAGAAAAAAATTTGGATCTTAATGATGGTAAACCAAAGTTAAATCAAAATATTAACATAAAACTTTTATTTATTTTTACATTCCTTTAATCAGGAGATCATATTGTTATCAAAGCAACAGATGAAGGATTGATAATCAAACAACAAGATCGTTTTTTCCCTAATATTTAAAAATCAATAAAAAATTTGAAAAAAAAAATTAAATTTCGAAAAAAAAAGGTTCATTTTAATTTTCATTATTTATACATAACAAAACCAAAATCCAAAAGAGATTTTTGTTTTTTGGAAGTACTAAGATCAGAATTAATGTTAGGATTTGTATCTTTGGGTTGTTTTCTCTTTTTGGGAGGGTAATTCTTTGGAACTCTCCTATTTTTCTTTTCTTTTTTCATTTTCTCCTTACTGTTACTGTCATTCATGTTACTGTTGATACTGACTATAGAAATCTCGTCATTATCATTGTTACTTTGATTATTGCAATCAAAGTAAGAAAAGGAGTTGAGATCTACGAGATCATTTGCTAGATCATTTTCAGTTACTAAAGGATCATCTTCTTCGAGGAAGGATTCAGTAAAAGCAAACTCTTTATCTTCCAAATCACTTTCACTATTCAAAGTAAGATCTATTTGCTTCTCTTTTACCTGATCCTCTTCTTTCTCTTTTTCATTTATCCCTTCAAAGTTATTCTTTTCTTCAAAATCATTTTCATTTTGTTTACGAGGATCGTTGTTGTTAATTGTATCATTTTTGTTGCTTTTCAAAATGGGAGTAGGAGAGTAAATACTTTGTGAAATTATTTCCACTTCTTCTTCTTTATTAAGAATTTTAACAGTATCATCATTATTATTTTCATCTTTGTTAATTTTGTTAATATCATCTTTATTGTTAACATTTTTATTGTCATTATTTTTGTTGTTATTGTTGTAATTTTTTAAAAAGAGTTTCATGTTTCTATCTTCACCTTCATCACCCTCATCATCGTCCACGTCATCAAAAAGAGATTTTTCTCTTTTATTATCTTCCTCATCAGAAATGCCTCCTCTATTCCCAAACCCGAAATACCTCGTCCCCTTTGAAATCACTTTTGAGAAAAAAGTCAAGAATCCCCCACCTTTACTTTCCCCTCTACTTCCCCCTTTAGGAGTCGTTTTATTACTTTTGTTAACAATAATAGTTTTAGAAGTATTTTTATTAGTACTTGATTTAGGAGTGGTTTTCGTTTTATTAATTTTATTATTATTGTTTGTTTTATTGTTAATTTTATTATTATTATTGTTAGTTTTATTGGTGTTAGTTTCATTATTGTTAGTTTTAGTGGTGTTGTTCTTTTTAATAGTCCTGTTGGAAATATCGGTAGTTTTGTTTGATTTTGTGTCGCTTAAACCTCTTTTTTTAGAGGAAGATGAAGTGAGAGAGGAAGAGGATGATTTAGTAATGGAAGAAGAAGCAGAGGAAGAAGTAGAAGCAGAAGAGGAGGACGAGACAATTTGAGAAGAAAAGTTAAGAACATTTTCTTTGCTGTTTTGCCTCATTTTAGATTGAGTCAAAAATTTAAAAGTAACTTCTTTTTCTGAATCTTTTTTATTAGAGTTCAAAGAAGGTTGAGAAGAAAAAAAAAAGTCATCCTCATCATTTTCACCATGATCATCACCTACTTTAATTTTAGAAGAGGAATTTTGAGAGGAAAAATGAAGGAGATCATTTTCGAGTTTGTCATTATTATCCAAAGAAAGATCGAGCAGGTCATAGGAGAGAGGGATGGGGGAGATGGGAATGTTATTGGGGTTACTCAAATAGGCCGGTGACAGAAATTCTTTGGGAGATCCAACAAATGATGGAGAAAAAGGAGATTTCAAATCATCTCCTCCAAATGTATCATTCATTTCTTCTTTTCCATCAATAATAATTTCATCATTAATACAAATAATATTTTTAGTATTTATATTATTATTATTGTTATTGTTGTTATTATCATTGTTGTTATTGTCATTGTTATTAATATTATTATTATAATTGTTTTTGTTATTGTTATTATTATTATTATTATTGTTTTTGTTTTGAGTGGCATTATCTGTTTTGAAATCCAATTTTTTAAAGTAAGAAAAGAGAGTGGCTGTTTTGCTTCCTCCTTTGAAAATGTCTGCAAAGTAGGTGAGTTGTTTGGACACTTTTTCTTTGGTGCTACAATCCACCGTGGGAATGATTTCTTTAGGTCTAAAAAATTTGACACAATCCCTCAATTCACTGAATGAACTATGTTCTATATAAAATAATAAATAAAAAATAAAATAAAAAATAAAAATAAAAATAAAAATTAATTGTAATTTTAAAAATAAAAAATGAAAAAATATAAATTAAAAAAGAAAAAATATAAATTGAATAAAAAATATGAATAAAAAAATGTCAATGTTACCACTGTATGGAATCCCATATACAAAAATGTTTGAATTTATTTGTTTTTTGGTGTATCTTTGCTTTTGTCCTTTGAATTGCCACCCACTAGGTTCAATCCTACAATAAAAAAATTTGAGAATAAAAAAAATAACAAAAAAATTGAATTAATAAAATTAAAAAAAATAAAAAACAAATTTTTTTTAAAAAAAAAAGGTGAAATAAATTAAAAATATCACAAAAAAAAATTTTCACCCAATGATCTTGTTAAATTTATTTTTGAAAGAATGATAAAGAGGAGTGATGAGTTTGTAAGACAGCTGTCTCATTTCTACAACGTGAATGTTGGTGCTGGAAGGGTCCTGGGTGAAAAGAGACATGTCGAAACACTCCATCTTTTCAAGTAAAGTGTATTTCTTTGAAGAAAGGTAGATCTTTTTGTCCAAACTTTTGGCTACTTCCACAAATATTCTTTCTTTTCCTATTGTATATGACCCAATCTAAAATAAACATATAATAAACAAAAAAAAAACAAAGAGATCAAATGAATAACAAAGTAATAAAAATTAATAAAATTTTAAAAATAAAAATATCAACGTAAAACAACAATATTTCTTAATAAATATCACAAAAAAAAAAAAAGGAAATTTAACCAAAAATAAACAATTATCATTTTTGCTTCCCTGTTGAAGAAATAAGAATTAGTTAAAAAAAAAAAGTGTTAATGTTACCATGTGTTCCAAAATGATATTGATAGCACTTTGTATTGCGACAGGCCGGAGGGGAAACGTGTATTGAGGATCGCAAAAAGTGGTGTCAAGATAAAGTTTGTCCAATTTTAGGTCTTTAAATGCTTCATAGCTCTCCATTTCTTTGCAATATCTTCATCAAAAAAATTTATCATAAAATCGAAAATAAAAAAAAAAAAGAAATTGAAATAAAATACCTAAAATCACCTGTATGCAGAGTTGTTTCACCACTTGGTGATTTGAACAAAAACAAGCCTTTTTTAATTGAAGATATTTTGTAATAAATTTTTTTTTTTGGAAAAAAATGAAAGTTACAAGCTCCAGGGCAATGGTTTGCATCTACACATGTCACTTTCCAGTTTTCTTCTATTTCATACTCTTTATTCACTTTTTATTTTTAAAAAATTTTATTATAAAAAAGTAAGAGAAAATAAAAAGAAAAGAAAAATATCAGTTTTTACTTTCCAGAATTTCAAATGCAGATTTGTTTACTCCCAGTATTTGTATTGCTAACTCGTATGTTACTTTTGTACAATCTATGGTTTTTTTTTTTTTAATTCAATAATTTAATCTTTCTTGTGTTTTTTACATATCTTCCCATAATCAAATGTTTTTGCTTTTTGAAGGAAATTATTAATAAAAAAAATATAATGTTTTCCAATAATTACTTAATCCAACATAATGATCGCTATGCATATCTAAATTATCAAAATTTGTATTTTAATAGGTTATATTTTATTTTATTGATGGGAATATTTTTTACGAGACAAGAAATATATCTTGATCTGGAGAAAAAAGGATTTTAAAATGAAGGGAAATTTTTTATTGATAAATGGAAAATATCAAGATTACCTTTTGGCATTTGTATCTGAATCCATCTTTTTATAACATCAAATTAAATAAAGAATAGAAAGGGAAAATGTATTTTTATATACCAACCAGAAAATTTCCAACCAATTTAAAATCAGGAATTTCCTTTTCTTTCTCTACTTTATCTTTTTGATAAATAAATTTTTTTTCTTTCTTCTGATCTGATGATTGTTTGTTATCTTTCTTCATTTTTTTTTTGATATTTTTATTTGTATTTTTACAAGAATATATAATAAAGCATAGATAAACTAATGAGAAATTCTCCACCCATCAAACTCAAAACTTGCAAGAACTCAAATAATAGTGAAAATCTCTTTTTTTTTCTAAATATTAATTTATTTAATTAATTTTAATTTTTATTTGTTTTTTTTTTCCCCTCGAGATTAATCTTCAATATACTCGAAAGGCTTTGGTACAGGAACATCAACAGTTTCAACAACAGGAGGACCTTCAACAAAGTCAAAAGGAGAATCTTTTTGAGTATCCTTAAGAACGAGGATACCAAAAGATTTAGAAGAATGAGAAGGCAAAGGAAAGAATCTATCATTAACATTGAAAGAAATAAAATTAACTTGAAGAGGAGTAACACGAGCAGGATTATTCAAAATTTCTTCTTTAGGCTCAACTACTTTCTTTTCAATATTTTGTTTATTTTCTTCGTTAGGTTTGTTTTCTAACAAAAGAGTGGAAGAAGAGAGATTAGATTTGTCATCTGTGGTGTCCATGTTATCTTTATCTTTTTCTTTTTGCTTACTTTTTTCTTTTTCTTGAGCTTTTTTAGTGATAGATAAAACTGCAGTGGAAACTTTTTCTGCTTTTTTCTTTTCAGGAGCCTTAACTTTCTCTGGGTAAGCAAAGAGAGAAGGACGTGCAGAAGATTTAAACTCCCACTTTGGAATTTTCAAATCTCTAGTGACACCAATGATGGCAGTAGGACGAAAAGAGAGGCAAATCAAATGAGTCAAAGGATACCAATACCAGTATTGAGTGAACAAAGCAATACCAACAATGGCTGCAGTGTTTTTATGACCAGAAGAAGATTGTAATTGAAGAGTAGCGTTTCTACCACTAGCATCCAAAATACCTGTTGCTAAAATAGCTCCAAACTTGGACATGACAGGCTCTCCTTTAGTCTCGACTCTTCTATACAATAATTGTCTGAAAGCTTCTACTTTGATGTCTTGTGACTTTGAAATTTGGATGAAAACCATGGAGGTGGCAATCATGGCTCCTTGTCTGACAAAATCGGTTTGATCTTTGAGAAGAGGCTCCAAAAGAGAGATCGCATCTGGCAAATTGGATCCTGCACAAGCAATACCAACAGCAAGAGCAGCACCATATCTTACATGAGGGTTGTAACTCTTACTCAACAAAGAAAGAAGGAGAGGAACTCTTCCTGGTTCTTGCAAAAGGACGAAACCCAAATTGATTACTGCAGCTCTTCTTACGTCATCACTCACATCACTTACTGCAATGTGAAGAAGTTTTCTGATAGCTTGATTGTTTCCGGTACCACTGTAAGCCATACCAATAGTGTACATTCCTCCGTATCTCAAGATAGGATCCTTGTCATCTGTAAGTTGTTCGATCAAGTTGTCTGCTTCTTCTTCTCTTCCAAACATGAACAAGGACAACCCGATAGCCAACCCTCTAATGATCTTTTCGTGGGTGGTTTGGTGAGCATAGTTGAGCATGTCTCTGATAAAGTTTTCAGAAGAGTTTTGGTTTCCCATACCCAAACCAATCAAACCCATTGAGATACCTGCTGCTTCACCGGAGACTGCATTATCAGTGAACAAAACGTTGCTTTTGATGTCCTCAATGATTTGTTCGTTACCAGTAGCCATACCTGCAAGACCCAATCCCAAACAAGCTCCGTGTTGGATGACTTCATTCTTGGATTGATCCAAAGCATTTTTCAAGTAAGTGATGATTTCATCAGAACCGTGGTTAGCGTGAACAAGACCCAATGCGTAAAGTGCTCCTCCATTTTCATAGGTGCTTTTACCAGAAGGAGGAAGGTAAGGTTGCAACAATTTGGTACCTTCTTTGATGTGACCCTTGTGAATAACTCCCAAACCAGCAGTAGCAGTAAACTTTGCCCAGTTGGTTGATTTAGCCAACCATTTCAAGTTATTTCTAAGGAAAGTGTCTTTGGTTGTTCCTGCGTGCATCAATGCGTTTGCAATTACAGTTGCATTGTGGCAGATTGTGTTTCTTGGTTGGAGAGCATCTCTAATTTGATCCAAGAGAACAAGATCGGTGTTGTTGTGCCAGTTGAGAAACTTTAGAAACAAATCAATTGATCTTTCTCCTGTGAGGATTTCAGAAAGGGTTGTGTACAATTCTTTGTTTTGTGTTTCTGTGACTTGTTTGTTTTTTGAAAGAGAATCTTTGACATGAGAAAGAAATCTTTGGCTGGAGATTTCCACCAAATCGAATGCCAACTATATATATTAAATTTTGAGAATAAATTCTATAATTTCAAGATATTATCATTTTTTTGAGGAAAATAGAAGATATAAAAGGATTATATATAATTGATAATAATTATAATAGAGGGGAATAAAGTTAATTTGAGGTTTTGAAGAGTATATATAATCGATTTTATTTTACCTGCAATGACAAAAGTTGGTCATCTTCTTCTGATGAATTAACCAAAGATACAAATACGTCAGCAACTTTCTCATGATCGTCAAGAAAGACCAACATGGAAAACAAATTCTTATAATCTGGTTTTTTCAAAGAATAATAAATATCAACCAATTTTTTGAGAACATGTCCACGAAATACTCTGTTTTCTATTAATTTCATGGAGATGCTGTAAGCATAATTGATCAAATCTAAAGTGTTGGATGATTGCTTGATTGCTTCTTCCAATTTGTCCAATCTTCTACTTTCTATTGCTATTCCTATTGCTTGTTTATTTTGCTTTTCATCAAAGCATCTTCCAAACATCCCTTCTACAATCAAAACCAAATCTTTATCTATATTATCTTCTCCTTTACCATAATTTTCTTTTCTCAATCTGATATATTCATCAATAAATTTTGCTATATATCGTTTAAAATTTTTTATAAGTTTTAATAATTCAAGAAATATGCACTATAGAATTTTTATATTTTGCTTTTGTGCTGTCAATAAATAAAAAAAACTATTTCTACCCACTAATGTATCTATATATTCAGATTTATCTGAAACATTGAATAATTTTCCAGCTCTTAATGCAAATTTCATGGATGTTTCATATTTCTCGAGATAATAAAACACCTTTTATTCAAAATAAAAAAAATAATTTTGATGTAAATATTTGTTGTCATTTTTTTATTGACTATAAAATTGATTACCTTTGAAGCAACTAATGCAGCCAAATTTCTTGATTCAAATTTTTCATCTTCCCAAAGTAATTCACTTTATTAAAAATTAAATATAATGTTTAAAATTGGATGATTGTTGTCGTTATTTGTTCAAATTTGAATTACATTTTTTGAATTGCAAAAGATATTTCAGCCCAATATTCTGGAATAATTTTATCTAATTGTTCCAGTGCATACTTTTTTAATTCAGATTGAGGTTCTTCCAATAACGCAATAAAACCATTTGCAATATGATTGTCTTTATGTGTGCTCATTGTTTTTCTCTAATTTTTTTTCAAGACCTTTTTTTTTTAATTTTTATATTTTTAATTGTACAACAAAGATTTTTCATACACAACAAAAATTTATTCAAAATGTACATAAAGAACACCTCAAAGAGGAGAGAATCATTTAAAACATTTTTGATTTAAATAAATGAAAAATTCAAAAATATTATTTTCCAACTAATAAAAATAATGTAAAAACAAATTTTAAATAAAAATAACTTTATTCATGATCTGTTGAACTTTTCTTTTAAAAATTTGGACAAGAGACAAGATTGTAATCGCAATTAAAAATCTAGTAAAAAAAGGTAAAAAAAATGAAAATAAAAGTTTGGGAAATTTGGGTTTACCTTTTTTGATGAAAGGAATCAAGAAAAATATGACGAAAACAAATATCAAAATTGCAATGACAATGAAAGCTTTTTTACGGTGTTTTACAAAAAAGTTGAGAAACTGTTTGTCAAGACGCCAAGGAGGGAAAGAAGACCAAGGTCTCTCAGGTTCTGGCAAATGAGGATGTTGATTAGGAGGTTTTCTTCCAAGACCAGCAGGACGATTAAGAGCGTCATATTCAGTCAAAAGTTCCAATTCAATTTCTACTTGACCTTGTGTTCCTTCAAAATTAGGATGTGTCATTTTGACCCATTGTCTATTTATCTTTTGTGTAGCTTTTTTACGCCAAGATTTGTTGAAGAAACCACGGAGATTGATCACTGCTTCTGCGATTGCTTCATTGGGTGACAAAACATCTTTGTCCCATATTTGTATGTTGAAACGAGGCCATTTCATTGGAAGTACAACATCTTTCCAAATCATTCTGTCTATTTATTTTTAAAAATTAAAATAATTTTAATATTTTATTTTTTTGATTATTTTTACAATTGAATGCCCCTTTTCCATCTTCAGATCTCCAGTGAATATCTGTTTTCTGTCTTTTCTTTCCTTCTAACTTTGCAGAAACGAAAATATCATTACCATTATCATCTTTAAAAACACAGTCCTTTGTGTTCCAAATGACAGCTCTCAATTCGAAAGGGATTGGAACCTAAGATAAAAAAGAAAAAAAGTTTTACAAAAAAAAAAGTAAACTTTAAAAAAATGAGATTTTACAGGAGGAGAAATAACTTCAATAGGAGTATTGGCTGCTTCCATCTCAGTCATGATTTCAATCCACATTTTCAATTTCCCTTGAGGATTAGAAGAAGTAGGAGTCCACAAGTTACGGTACTCAATAGGTTTAGGACTGATATCCTTCCACTCGCTAGAGAAATAACGATTCTCAAGATCGACAACAGTAGAACCAATGAAATCGTGTAAACCAATAGGAGAGTAATCATAAGCATTTATTGTTAATTTAGAATCTCCAGGAAGATTGGCGATCAATTCGTAACATTTGAAAAAATCAGGAGAAATGGTCTTTTCCTTCCTGTTGGAAATGTCGTCGTAGTTTTGGTTTTTGTTTTTTCCAGTGCTTAACTTCAAGAAGGGAGTTCCCTTTCCATTTTTGTTGGGAATGAACTGGATACCTTTGATGACATAAACACGGACCACGAGCTTTCTTGGCATGTACATCTCTTCCAAATCAAGAGATTTAGGAGATATTTCCAATTTGCTTACTTCGATTACTCTGAAGGAAGCTTTCAAAGTACCAACACGAGCTCTAGACATTTCGTTTCTTCTTTTTGTTTCAACGAGTTTTTCTACACCGCTTCTTCCTGCTTGTCTGCCCCTGAAAAGCGTGTATTCATCAAAAGGCCAGTCTTTCAAATCGTGTTCAAGCTCGTGTTTGATGGATCCGTGAGAAGTGAAACCAAGATCCTTGTCTTCATTCATTCCCTCCAATTCTTCGTTTTTTTTGCTCTTCTTTTTTTCTTTTGAAGGTTTGTTATCTTCATAAAGATCTCCTACTTCGTTATCTTTCTCTTTTATTCCGAATGGATCTTCATCTTCATCGTCAAAAGGGAGAGTGGTTTCCTCTACGTCAGGAATAGTTCTGATACCCTGTGAATCTATCAAATCATCATTCTTTTTGGTGATAAACTTCAAGGTAGCTCCCTTCTGTTCATTCAATAATTCAAGATTTTCAGGAATGACATGTTCATCTTTTTCATTGTATCCCACTTCATCATTCATACTGCCTCCTTCTAAATCTAAATGAATATCATCTTTATCACCAGGCTCATCCAAAGCACCAGGAATAGTGTCTACCAAAGGAGGCAAGTTTTCTCTTTTCTTTTCGAGATTGGACCAAGGCATCAAAGGAGCCAAAGGAATAGCAGTAGTTGCAACCAAAGGTTTTGTGATAGAACGAGAATCATAAACTCTAACATTCACAGTGGGTGCGTAAAGAGGGTTGAGAGGCAAACGAACCGGTAAACGCAATACTTGTAAATGATTTGCATTTTCTCCGTTTGGAATAGAAGAGGGCTCTGTTTTCACAATACCGTTTTCAGATGATCTATCTCCCACATCGTATTCTACATAAGGAGAAGAGATCTGTTTTAAACCATAAGGCAATAAATCACGTATCCCGACGGAATTAATTTCCAAGAGACACTCCTTATAGTCCGGTATGATAGAAGGAACAGGGTATTTAGCTGCTTCTTCAAGAGGAATCAGTTGAAAAGAAGCCAAGATACCTCCATACACTTTGGTAGGTGTTTTTCTGTAGATGTCGTACCATCTTGGATGACCTGGCCAACGTTTCGGGATGTTCAAAATTGGAACTTCAAATCTTCCAAGAAAAACATTTGCAGAGACTTGATTGTGATCATGAACCATCAGTGTAACATTTGGAGCTAAAGTTAAAGGCTGAGGAAGTTCTACTTGCAAAGTTACTGTTTTGTACCATCTAGGATAAAGAGTGGAGTTCACATGATGAGTCTTACCAGTTTTATGTCCCAATCTAACCTCAACAAAAGGATCAGAGAAGCCATTGTAGTTTGAAGCAGGAAGTTCCCTACCTTGGTAAATATGAGCTCTTAATTCATACCCTTTTGTTGTAGGTTGGTTAATAGGACTTCTAGGTATGTTGATAGTATCAGAAGAAGGCCCCAAATTTATTCTTGCGAGAAGAAAACCAGGGATAGTTCCCTCTTTGAAAGAAGTGACTGTTTTATCAGGTTCAAGAGAGATCCAATTTGGTTTGTTTTTCAATCCAAGAACTTCAGACGCTTTCAATTTTGCAAAACCAATTCTTGATTTACCCAAAACTTTGCTTTCTGCAAAAACGTTGATGATGATATCAGGAATACTGTCAACATTGGAAGGGAGTTTGAGTACTTGTTCAGCAAAAGGTTCATACCAAGTAGCTCTGCCACCCTTTGTAGATTTTTTCTTGGAGTAAAGTTTAGTAGGTCCCAAATTGACGACAATCTTAACATTTTCGCTGTTGTTCAAAGGAAGTTCAGCAGCTTCATAAAGATCAAATCTAAAATTGTAAGGCTCTTCTGATGGAAGTTGACAAGGTGATATAGATTTGATTCCCAGTCTAGGTTCATCATTTCTTTCAGCATCTACAGAAAGAAGGACTCTCCCAGAGAAAGATGTCGCTTCCACTTCCTTTCCTTTGATTCCCTTCTTGAGTGCCATTTTAATTTGTTCTCCAAAAGCACCTACTCTTGATCCATACAAATTTACCCACATAGGATTTACAGTTTCATTTTGAATGTCCGTAAACTTGAAATAAATGGGTGTTCCTATCATTTTGTCAGTTGATAAAGCCTTTTTTTAAAAATAAAGAAATTATAAAAGATCATTAATTTAGAATGAAAAATTTTTTTTTTTTACTCCTTCTCTGTTGTTGACTTGAAGTTCAATCAAATTGGACAAAGTTGGTGTGAAAACGGGAATTCTAATTTCTTGATTCCAGAAAGGTTCATTTGTATTTTTTTTCACATCTGTACAAGTCAATCTATTTCCCGCAAATCTTACACCAATATAAGAAGATGTATTTCTCACTAAATTTCGAAATTTTAGAATAGATTTTTCAAAGCAAATTTAAAATTCGATATTTTGTTTAAAATTTCTTTACCTCTATCCATTTTTGATAATTGTTCAGCTTTATATATTCTCACAATTAAATTATATCCTGTCAAAGTAATTTTTGGTGGCAAAAGCACCAAAGAATTGAGATCTTGTGATTCACTATCTCCTTCATCATCATCGTATTCCTCTTCATGAAGAGGTGCATCATCTCCAGGTTTCAAACATGTCACGGATACTTGCAAAAATCCTTGGAGACCAGTATGATTATCAGAATCAGTAAGACCCAACCATTTTCTGTATACTTCATGATCTTTTCTACCATATACAGAAGATACATCAAATTCATATAATCCTATCAATTCATTTCTGAAGAATGTATTTGCATCAAAAACTGATATTGTTATTTTTTCTTTTTCCCATTCACTTGGTGGGAGATCAGTTTCGAAAAACATCAAATGATCCCTTTATAAAGAAATAATGATAGAATAATTGACACATAGGAATCCGATTCAAGATATATAAAATTAAAAGAAAATTCTTTTTTAAAAAAAATCCATTTTACCAAATACAACTCGTAGTATTTCTATGCTTGGATGTAAATCTCTTTTTTCCAAAACAATTGACAAGACATACAGGATCAGATTGTCCTATTTGATTGAAATTAATTTATACAAGTATATTTGAATATATTTTTTTACCATTCTTTGATCTATTTTGGAAAAGGGGAAATAGTTATTTAATTTTCCAAAATTAAAATATATTTGTTTCAATGACCTTCCTTTTAAATCTCTTGCTTCTATTATATGTACTCTTACTTGATAATTCAATCTGCCTTTATTATTTTTGAGTATATTTTTATTTTAACAAACTTGTGAAAAAAATTTTATCAATCAATAAACCTTTATCATCTTGTTCAAGTAAATCTTTGTTCATTTATTTAATTTTGGATCAAATTTCAACTTCCTCAGATCTTTAAAAACACAGATCAAAATTTTTTTTTTTTTGAATATATCAAATTATAAAAAAAGGAAAGCTCAATCGAAAAAGAAACAAGATATAAATAATATAGAATTGAGTTTTTTGTTTTAAATTTTGAACCAATTATTTGTTTTTTTCTTCTTTTCTTTTTGTGGAAAGAGAATAAAAATAATAATAAATTTTATTTTTAAATAATTCCAATAAAAAAGGGCGAATTTTTGAATATTTTTTATTTGTTTAGTTGAAAACAAATAGGCCAAAATATTTGAATTATATATCGAAATAAATTAATTTATCATCAAAAAGAGAGCAAATTTCATCCTTTTTTTTGAAAAAATATTTTTTATCTTAAATGAAATTCGTTATATACCAATGAATTAAAAAAATAAAATAAAAAAAAAAAATTCATATTACTTTATAAAATCTCATATTTCAAGATTTATTCAAATAATAAAAGGAAAGTACTATTCTCAAAACAACCAAAATCTAACTGCTCTATCTTCAAAAACCTTCCTTCTAAATAATAATATAGATTTTTACTTTAGATTAGAATAAAAAAAAAAAACAATTTGTTTATACTGTATAATGATAAATTATTCTCAAAATAACAACAATGCATATCACAAAAATAACAATAATAATTATAGGAAAAATGTAAAATATAATAGAAATATCATTCCATGGATGAGAAAAAATACCTTTACTGATGACAAGAAAACTTTGATGGAGAAATTGGATCAGGAGATAAAAGATTTTGTAGATTATATTAAATCTACCGATGAAGAGAAAAAAATGAGAGATTATGTTATTGAAAAATTGAACAATGTAGTGACGAAAATATGGCCAGATGCAAAAATTTGTGTATATGGATCATTTCCATTAGATTTGTATTTACCAGTAAGTGATATAGATATTGTGATAAATGGAGGGAACAAATACACTGAAGGACCAATTTATAAGCTGGCAGATGAATTAGAGAAAAATAATTTCTTTGAAAATATGGATGTGATTGCCACTGCAAAGATACCAATAATCAAAGTTTCAGAAAAGATATCGAGATGCAATATAGATATAACCTTTGATCACAACATCAATTTTGACAAAATGAAAGATCTTGTTGTACAATACAACAATGAATTCCCTGAATTGAAACCTCTCTTGTTGATCTTAAAGTATGTTCTTTACCAGAGAAATCTTAACGTTCCTTTTCAAGGTGGAATTGGTTCTTTTGCTCTTTTGGTTCTTTTGCGACATTTCTTGTGTTATTATTTGGGGAAGAGGGGATTTGGACCAATGGCGAAACACTACAAGGAAAACAATCAAGATAATGAAGAATTTGAATCTTCTCACGAAGATGGTAAACATCATTACGAATCTCATTTTAATATAATACTAAATTTATCAACTTTTATATCCTCCAAATCATCATATTATTTAATATTAAATATATAAAGGCAAATATTTATCAATTTCCTTGAAAACTATCTTTCCAAATCAACTTTTTAATTCAAAAAAAAATATTAGAAAATCAATCTTTTGGGATCAACAACCAAGATAAACCAAACTCAAGAATGCAAAACACTTCAAAGAAAAGCGGGTTGAATGGTAGCTCCAAAATGATCCCCACAGATGGATTTCCACCCACTTCAATCAAGAATGGAGCCAAGCAAAAAAAGAAAAACAAGAAAAAAACTGGAGCAAACAACGTTGATTCCAACCATAGTGGAGATTCTCAAAACAAAAAATCTCCTCAAAATAATCTTTTCCCATCAAACGAAGAAGGAACCAATGGTGTTGATTCTAACAAGAATAAACCTGCCATTGGATCTACTCATTCTACTTCTAGTCATATCAAAGTGGTACCTAAGAATAGTTCTGGCGCTACCAAGAGTGATGTCCACGTTAAATTAAATGGCCACACTCAACCGCACAACAACAACAAAAATAACAAGCAAAATCTGAGTTATAAAGAAAAGTTGTTTCATAATCCGTCAGAGATTTCTTCAAATGGATTACTTGAAAACAAATCAGAAAATCAAAAAGGTAAAACTCTTTTTTTTTTTTTAATTAAGAATATTTTTAAATCTATAATTTATTAAAAGAAAAAAACAAAAAAAGAAAACTCAAAAGACCAAACTTGGGCGAACTCCTTGTCAACTTTTTTAAATATTTTGGAGAATTTAATTTTGTTAGCAACGGAGTTAGTGCAGACGGTACATTCTCAAAAGAGGAAAGAGGTTTCATTGACCAACAAATCCCGTGGAAGCTATACGTAGATGATCCTATCAACCCTTCCAATAATTTAGGAAGTGCAACTTACCATGTGCTAACCATAAGAGATTTTTTCAAAGATTGCCACGAAGTATTGACCGATGAAAATGCCAACTCAAACACTATTTTGACTCGAATCATTATCTTGGACCCTCATCTTGATAAGCATAGGTCTTACACTTATCATAATTTCAATGATAAGACTCACTCTTATAATAGTAATAATAATTATCGCTATAATAATAACCATGGCAATTCTCATCAACACAACAATAGGCATAGCAGTAATGGAAGTTCTCATAACTACAACAACTATAATGGCAACTCTTATTACAATAGGAATCACAACAACCAAAAAGCTACCAATGGTCAATATTGAAACTTTTTTTTTTCTTTTCTTTTTCTTTTTCTTCTCTTTTTTTTATTTTTAAAAAATTCTTTTTGATTTTGATTAAATTGTTGGTCAAATTTTGACCCTTTTTATGTATCTTTGTCTTTTTTATTCTAATCTCCAAAAGTTTATAATTCGTAAATTCTTTTTTTTTTTGAGCATTTAACTAGAAATCATAAAATCAGATTTTAATTTAAATCAAATATCTCCTATTTCATTCAATATTAATGTATTTAAACATTCTTGACAATTAATAGTTTGTATCTAGGAGAAAATTCACTTTGTATTTTTATATAATTAAACTTTGAAAAAAAAAAAAATAGTTGTTGATTTTTTTCTATTTGAGACAACAATGTCTTTTTTTAGGAAAAAGAAAGATACGAGTATAAAAAGGCATCAATCGACCTTTATTAATCCAAATGAACTTAAAGATTTATTGAGAAATCAACAAAAATTGGAAGAATTAAAAGAGAGGGAAGAAATTGGGGAAAAACTCTCAAATAGGAAAGATAAAAATCCTTCAACACCAAATCTCAATATAAAATCAATTGCCCCAAAAAATGAAATAAAAAATAACAATAATACGAACACACACCTCCCAAATACTCCTATAGTTGAAACAAAAAATCCATTGGCTAATTTGAATGACAAAAGATTGATGAATAAATTGAAAAATTTAGAAATAGAATACGAATCAGTACTTCAAGATAAGGCAATAAATGTATTGAAGATTCAAAATTTGGCTAATCAAACAAAAAAGACAAGGGAAATTTTATCAATATTAAAAAATGAGATATCCTTGTTCTATGAATTCGCAGATACACTCATATCTGATTTTGAAATACAGAGCAAAAATAGATTGAACCAAAGATACGATGAAATCATGGAGCATATCATAATGGCAGAGAATGAATTGGGAGAGGATTACATGGAAGATAAACCAGGGAGCAATAATTTAAAAAAGAAGAAATCATCCAATTCCACAACAAAGCAAGTGGTCCCAGAAATGAAGCATCAGATGATTGTAGAAGAAATAAACAGAATAGCCAAAGTGAAATCTGTGCAAATGGAAAAAAGCAATGTGCAAAGCTTTTTGGTAACACCCAGAAGGAAAGAAGAGACCAAAAAAATTTCATACAGAAAAACATTGAATGTTTTCGATAGAACACCACCCTCTAATTCTAAAACAGATCCGATAATCTCAACAGTGAATTTTCAAGAAGATAAAAAAGAGCTCACAAGAAGATCC
Organism: Cochliopodium minus; assembly: GCA_024220525.1. NCBI lineage: Eukaryota > Discosea > Himatismenida > Cochliopodiidae > Cochliopodium > Cochliopodium minus. Next base: position 11,468 of record JAMYWO010000304.1, on the reverse strand, counting down.
AATGATGTATTACCTGTTTCTAACAAAGAATTTCTTCGGACACCTCTTGGCGATTCTGGTGAAATATCTACTTCCGAAAACAACTCTGAGGTTCAAAGTAACGAAGATGAATCTGATAAAGATCAACTCGAAAAGGAAAACAGGAACCTCCGCCTAGAAAATGAAAATCTCAAGCACTTTATCTTGATGAGCAATCTCAAAAAGACTGCTTCTCCAAAGGAGATGGGTGTTGCAGAAGAGGAGTTTAAAAAGAAAGTGAGAAACATCCGCAAATTTTCTCCCAACAACTTGTCTCCTCGTTTCAGCAGTGATTTACATCAAATCAACTTTGCAGAAATACCTCCACCAAGACCTATTAAACCCCCACCTACTCCGAACCCAAAGAAGGAAAGCCTACAAAACAGAGCCCAAAAGAAATTCAACAAATCTCACACATACACCGATCACACCAGCGATCCTCTTTTGCCCATCATGGAGGAAGATCTCTCTGATAAACAAAAAAAACCAAGCATGGAAAAAACCAACTCTGATATTGTTTTCCCTGTTTCTGATAAAAACTTGGACAAATCAGAATCTGATGAAGGAATCCAGTATCTCAAAGAACTCAGCTTGGAAGATTATTTATTCAACAATGGGAATGTCGGTGGAAAAATGGAGAATGGTCTTGATTTGCAGTCTTCTATTGGGGAAAGGCTCAACGAGAGAAAGAATTCAAAGGAATATGACATTTTGAGTACTACTGCTGGTAGAAGAACTTCTGTTTCAAGTAAAATAGAACAGTACACTCAAATTTATAGCAGCCAGATCTCTCAGAAAAGAAATCCGGAAAACAAAATAGAAACTTTGTTAAAGGAGCTTTTGGACACCGAAAAGGATTACGTGGAAGATTTGAAGATCATTTTGGAGGTCTTTCAATATCCCTTACAAGAAATAGAGCCACCTATTCTCTCAGAAGAACAAATAGACCAGATCTTCTTTTCTTATGAGATTCTTTACAAGTTCCATTTCAAGTTTCTCGGAAATTTGGAGCAAGTTCTTTCCAACCCAGCTCCTGTTTCTTTTCTTACCGAAATTTTTATGAAATTCTCTAAAGAATTCGAAAGCATCTACATTTCCCACTGTTCTTCTCAATCCAATGCACGTGTAGTCCGTATGGAAGCTACCAAAACTAACCAAAGGTTCGCTCAGTTTCTCAAGGAAAGGTCTTCCATGAAAGAATGCAGAAAGTTGGATTTGGCAAGTTTCTTGATTAAACCTGTTCAAAGAATTTGTAAATACCCTCTCATTTTGAAAGAAATCCGAAAATTGTACTTGAAGAAAGACGATAATGGAGAATCTAAAGAGGGAAATCTTATTGAACAAGACGCCAATGAATCGGAGCTTCTCCAAAAGACTTTTTCCACAATGACAACTATCTTGAATAACTCTAATGAATCCTTAATTTTTGCAGAATCTCAAACAATTCTTGAAAAATTAGAAAAGTCTCTTAACTCAAAATCTAATGTAGATATTTCTCTTTCTTTAAAAAGAAATTTCTTTTTATTTGTTAACTAACAATATTTTTTTTTTCATAAAAAAAGTTGTTGGCTCTGAATCTTGTTGATGGAAAAAGAACATTCGTTTGTGAATCAACTTTGGTTTTTTGTAGATGGAATTTTGAAAAGAAGCGAAAGGAAAAAACAATAGAAAACATGAGGTTTATACTTCTCAGCGACATTCTGTTGATTTGTGACAGCAAACAGGATAATCTTTTGCTTAAAGAGTTGTTTAAATTGAGAGATACAATAGTGATAGATGTTCTTGACAATTCTTTCCCTCCCCTCTACGGGAAAAACGCAAAGAATGTTTTTGAGGTTCACAGAATTGATGAAAATCCTATACGTTTTATCGTTTTTTGTAATAGTAGTCAACAAAAACGTGATTGGATGAGTTGTATCGAACAATCTAAATCTCCCAAAGAGAGTGTTGATAAATGAGATATATAATATTTTATAATTTTTTAAATTTTATTTAATTTTAAAAAGTAAACTAAAGAAATAAAAATTTTAATGTAAAAAAAAAAAAATTTTTGAAGTTTTATAATTCATTTTTAATTTTATATTTAGCAGATTTAAAGATTGATTGGTTTCAAGTATCCTTTGTGTGGGAATTTTCCTAAAAGATTAAGATAGGTAAAGAAAAGATTTCAAAAATTTCAAAAGATTTACCACTGCAACCCTTGGTTTCTCCAAACCAGTAGTTTTGATCACCTACAAAAGATTTTTTTAGTTTTTGTTTTTCAATTAATTGTTCATTTTAAAAAGGAGTACCAGTATCTATTTTTTTTCGAAATTAATTATTCAATAAAAAAAAAATTATTCAATATTTCATACCTTTGGAGAAAACAAAAACAATATTATCCAATTCTAATGTCAATTGATCATTTGAAGGTGGATTATAACTAAAATTTTTTTTATTCCTTAAACTTTTAAAGGGAAATGGTTAATTTACTCTTTAATAACCAAATATGTTCCAATAACGGTTGGTGCTTTTTTAACATCTTGATCTCCCCATTCATCATCATCTATATATAAACAAATTTATAAGGAACAAAATTAATTATATAAAGGTTATTCATTTAGATCTTCTTAAATCTATTTTCTTTAAAATTTAATATTCTTTACCACTCATTTTTTTATATTTGTTTGTTTGATCAAAAATTAAACCTAATTTTTTTTATATTTTATTCAAAATATAAAAGGATACATTCTGAAATATAAAAATAACTTTGTGTTGGAAGCAATTTGGAAGCATTTGGTGCATTATAATTTCGACTTTATGATAAAGTCATTAAAAAAAAAAGATTATATTGAGTTCATTTAAGAAGATTTCTCAATACTTTGAACAATTTAAAAGCTTTTATCAAATAAGTATTTTTTAGTTTTGATTCATTATAAAGATAATTTTCCTCTCTTTCTCATTTTTATTTTAATTTTTCATTTATAATTTTCACATATTTCAGAAAAATAAATAAAAAAAAAATTGTCTCTTTGCATAAAAACATATAGAGTAATGTTGAAAATACCTTTAAACCTTTTATAAATTATATTTCCTTAATAAAAAGAAATAAATAAGAATATTACTCATTATAAATCTTTTTTTTTAACCATATTTTTGAAATAAATGATTAGATGAATAGACAAATACTTTCATTTACTTATAATTTTGATACTTCACATCTTAATAATGGGAATAGTGAAAATAGTAGCAATGATAATGGGAATAATGAGAAAACTCTAACAGTTCCTCCATCACCAAGCTTATCTAATAGCAATTATTTCTCCTATTTGCAAAATAATAATAATTATACAAATAATAGCTCAACATCACCATTGGTCACATCTACAAATAATTTCCAATCAAACAACAATATGAATCTTTCAAATAGTTATAGTCATTTAAATCTTGGGCAATCACAATATTTACCTCCAATCCAATCTCCTTCAAATTATATGAGTTCTCCAATGCCATTTAATAATCAAATGAATAGTGGTAATTACAATAATTTTTCAATAAAAATTGTTTTTTGTCTTGAATTAAGGGAAAATCCCATCATTATCATAAGAATTCTTTCCTTCAAAAATAAATATCCTTTGTTTAGAGAAATAAATAATTTATGAGTTATTAATTTAATACTTTATGAGACAAATATGTGGATAGAATTTCTCATTTTTTTATTTATTCCTTTTTTTTTTTTTTGTTAAATATAATTTTGGAATATAGGAGGATATCTAAATGCACCCCTCAATGTAACAAATGCACTCCCACCAATAAAAAATCTCAATCCTTTATCACAAAGCAGACCAAAAATAAATCCCCTTAATTATGTTCCAAGCACACCATCGTACACCTCCCTCTCCACACCCTCTTTTTTCAGCAACCCCCTCAACGGACTTGGTCACGAAAGTTTAGATTTGGGAGGAGAAGAGAACGAGGAGATCAAAAAAATGAGTTTAAATCAACTGGGTCTGAGTCAGTTCAATCAATACATTCCTACTCAAGAAAATGTTCAAGAAAGTAGCCAAGACACCAACAAAGATACTAATGATGATGATTTCAACTATGATCAAAAGGAGCCCGTTTTGCAGAATGTCATTTCCACCTTTAGTTTGGATTGCAAGCTCGATTTACCCAAAATCCAAAAGAAAGCACGTAACACCGAGTACCATCCTAAGAGATTTGCTGCTTTGGTGATGAGAATCAAAAGCCCTCAAACTACCGCTCTCATTTTTTCTTCCGGAAAAGTGGTGGTTACAGGTGCTAAAAACGAATCAGAATCAAAGTTGGCTTGTAAAAAGTTTGCACGTATCGTCAAAAAATTAGATTTTCCCGCCACTTTTAAAGATTTCAAAGTTCAGAACATTGTCGCTTCTTGTGAAGTTGGTTACAAAGTCTCTTTAGAGGCTCTGAATACTTCTGAGCACATCAACAGTTGTAGGTTTGAACCTGAGCTCTTTCCTGGTTTGATTTACAAGATGATCGAACCAAAGGTCACCCTTTTGATTTTTGTCTCTGGAAAAATTGTAATTACTGGTGCCAAAACCAAAAAGGGAGTAGAGGCTGCATTTAAAAATATTTCTCCTGTACTTTCCAACTTTAAGGTAAATTTTTTTTAATCTTTTTAAAAAAAACCATTAAATTGATTTTTTTTTTTCTGCAAATAGAAACCAGCATAAACATGGGATAACAAAAAAAAAAAAAAAAAAAATGTTGAAAAAATACTTTCAACATAAGAAAAAAAAAAGGTAGAGGGAAATGCATTGTCTAAAAAAAAAAGTATATTAAATAAATAGTTTTATTTTTTTTTTCCTGAAAAAAGTGTTTTTTTTTATTATTATTTCTTATATATCTTCTTTTTGATCATCTACATTATTATTGTTTTGTTCATCTTCCATGTTGTCATTGTACCCTCCATACTCGTATTCGCCAGCTTGTTGTTGATACATTTGATAGTCTATATCTTCTTCTTCGTTATATTCTTCGTGATGTACCGCGTTTGATATTATCTTTTTTATTTCTTTGTAAGTGTTCAAATCACTCACACGATTACCAATAATCTTTTTTAATTATTTTATTTTTTTTAAATTTTTCATTTCCTAATTTTACCAAATGGATATCTGAATTTCTTGTTGGAATTCTATTGAATACATTGAATTTTTCATTTACATCCAAATCTAGTTTATTTAATTGATCCATAAATTCTTTTCCATCATCTATTATTGCCGCATTTGTATTTTGGAGATATGTTTTTGCCTTTACATATGAAAAAATTCAATTATTTGAGATTATTTTTGAAAAAGGAAAAATAACTGACCAAAATTTCAACCCCTTCGTTGTTTTTTTTATCACATAAATGTTGCAATACTTCATAATCAGTAATTAATTTTTGTTCCAATATTCTACATTTAAATTAAGATGAAAAATAACAATATAATATAATCTCTTTACTTTGACATATTTCCACCAATTGTATTCTTTTCAACAATTTTTTTTTTTTTAATTTTTTATGTTGCAAAATAAAAAAAAAATTGTTTAAAGGAGAATATAAAACAAAATGGATGGTGAATGTTTCGAACAAGATGATAAACAAATCAAAAATAATATCAGTATGGATAACTGTTCCAAATGTAAAATTGTTAAACCAGCAACATTGATAAGAAATGAACCATTTTGTTGGTAAATTTTTTTTTGAGAAAATTATTAGAAATTGAATAAAACAAATACCAATCATCAAAATACCATTGAAAAGGGATTGTTTTTCTGGACATTTGTTTCACAAAAGCATATTTATATTGAGATCTATACATAGCAAGAGGAAAGAACATAAAACGAGATTGGGATTGGGATATTCAGGAGGATTATGCTCAAGATTATTGATGGAAATAGTGGATGGAGCCAACATTGATTTGACAAGAAAGAAAAAGAAAGCATCAATGTATCTGGATGTATCAATAATCTTCATCAACGAGGATGATCTATTCGATAAAAGAGAAGTATCAAAGTTTGTGAGAGAAGATTGCGCCAAAAATTTTTCGAGCTATCTCTTACTAGAAATTCCACTGTACATAATCTTCCAAAACGATCAATTTTTGGACTCTTATCTCCAAATAATACATAAAAACGAAAAAGTCGTGAAGGAAATGGAAATTCTTTATCCAAAAACAAAGAGGGAAGGTGACATTTCATCTCTCAAAAAATTATTCGAAAGACCTCTCACAATGAGTGCCAAAGAGGAGTTGTTGAAGTGTCTGAGAAAAAAATTGTTGTTGAAAAGTTGCCAGATGATGCATTGTAACAACTTGGTGACAGGGGAATGTGGAGAGAACATGGTTTATGATCTTATTTCCTCTGTTTGTAAAGGTAAAACATTTTATTAAATAAAATTTAAAATTAATAAATTTGCTTGTTCAATTATATTGTGATTTATTTTTTCCATTTGTCCTTATTACTTTTTATTCATTTATCCTGCATATTTTTCAAAACTAATTTTTTTTGTTATTAATATTTTTTGTAGGTAATGGTTTCAGCTCTGCCTCTAGTTGTCATCCTATCATATCAATGCCTCTTTTCAACAATATAAAATCAGAATATTTCGAGAAATTCAAAACAGAGGACACCTTCCAAATCGTAAAGCCTCTCCAAAACTCGATAAGGAAAGATGTCTACTTATATGCTCACCACAAAAAGATGCAATACTTGAGTTACCCTTCTTTTACTTCCGATTCAACAGATAAAAGAGTTAGCGTAGATCATCTCACTCAACACTTTTTGGTTGGTTTGCAGAACGATTTTGATCACACTTTTTATTCTCTTCTCAGATGTGCCAACAAATTGCAACCTCCCACCCCTCTCAACATTTCTTTTCAACATTACCTCACTTTTCCTAAATCTGAAAACAATGATACTTTGAATGAGAATAATACCAATTTGGATACTCCTCCAAGTGATTTAGAAAGTAACACTGGTAATCAAGAGCAACGTTCAAAGAAAAAAGTTTTTAGACTCAGAACAAAAGAAATTAACAAAGAAATCCACTCAGATGTTGATAATCTTCTTTGCCCTCTTTGTGCCATGTAAAATTTTATTTTTTTAATTAAGTTTCATTTAATCTCTTTTTTTTCTTTATTATTTTACTCAGCTATTTCAGAAAAATTGATCTTCAAAACGCTTTAAAGAACACTACTAGTCTCAATAATGACAATAAGGAAGATAATCTCGTTCTTTGTAAGTATGTTTGTAACAGTTGTAGAACTGTTCTTAAAGAGACAGATGATCCTTTATCTTTTATTCCTTCTTCTCTTAAACAAGAAATTATCAATTTTAGGGACAATATTAAATTATGAACACTATGAATCATTTTGTATCTTTTTTTTTAAATACTCTTTCTTTCGTTGAAAGTTAAATAGACAAATTGGAACTAAAAACATTTTTATATAATTTTATTATTCTTCTTCTTAAATAAATTCCACTGTACATAAATGCCATAATACAATTTGATGAATTATTCAATTTCAACTTACATGTAAACAAATTTTTTTCATTTGTTTCAAAATTTTCTCGATCAATCAAAATATAAAAAAAAAAAATTACTGAAAATTAAATGAGGTATCACAAACAATCAGTGATTGTTTCAAATTAATAAAATTTTTTTTTAAAAAGTGGTGCAAAAGGTTTTTTGGAATATCTTGAAGATGAAGAACCTCCTGTCATAACCAAGATCGGTCAAGTTAACAATAATTCCCTTTCAACCCCAGAAACAAAAAATGTGATTGAAAAGGGAAAGAAAAAGAGTATATTTTCAAAGAAGAGTAAAAATAATATTTTTTCGCCTAAATTTTCCTTTTATAAATTTTTTTTATTTGTCAATCTTTTTCAAAAACAGAAGACAAAAATTCCGATACTTTAACTCAAACCATCAAAATTGAAGTAGAAAAATATGATAAATCAATTTTGGACGATGTAATAAGAGATTATACTCAAAAATAATATATTATTATTAATAATCCATCGTTTTTATATCGAAAAGTACTCTCTATTCATTGTGAAATTGGCAGATGTAGAGAAGGGAGTGATGTTGAAAGAAAATAGAAGAAATGGTAAAAAATATGAGAAATCTTTCTCTGGAAAAAAGGCTGTAATAAACAATATATCTCAAATTAAAAATAATTAATTCTTGATCAATAAAAATCATTAAATATATAAAGGTTGATTGGGTGGTGGAACATTTTGATATAGAAAGAACAGAAGCAGAACAAAAACTGATCAATCTTTTCAATGAAAAATACATTAATCACGTTTCATTCAAGAAACCATTCAAGGATTCGAAACAGAGATATTTCAGGTGATTATTTCTCTCTTCATATATTTTTATAAGAATGTTAATTTTTTATTTATTGAAAGATTTGCGGTAAAAACATCAATATTTATCTTTGAAATTAAACATATTTCCATCAATTGATAGAATATTCAAAAAGCATTAAAGATTCGAGAAACTTCAATGGTGGAAGGTAAATATAATAAGATTGAAATAAAAATAAATAAATAAAAACTTGAAATAGGGGAAATTACAGAGGAATTTGATACAGAAAATGAAGATGAAAATTCAAAGGAATCATCCAATTCAAAATTTTATCATATATCGGCGAAATT
>JAMYWO010000303.1:25157-44363 GCA_024220525.1 Cochliopodium minus | reverse complement strand
TAAATGAAAATAAAGGATTTATATTTTTCTTTTCTGACCAACGGGTTTGGGACATATTTGCTCAATTTTTTTTTATATTATTATAAAGTGAATGAAATGAAAATTAATTGTTTATTATTCTATTCAAACAAGAATTTGTTATTAAGTTTGGTTATTCCTCATTAAAGTTTCTTTTGTCATTATTTGTCAATTTTTCAAAGATTTTGTTAAAAAAATAATTGAATGATTTTGCTTTGGTAAATGAACAAAAAAATTCAAAGAAAAAAAAATAGGGAATGTTCTAAAGAAAAAAATTAAAATTTCATTAATTTTATTTTTTATTTTGCTTAAAGAATGGGTATTGAAGGAGTTGTCTTGAGGACGCTCTTGAATCCTTGTAACAAACCAACCCCTCCAAGATGTCACAAACCTCATGAAAGATTTTGGAGCCCCACTTTTTGGAGTATCCCTCCATTAATGTTCTGAAAGAAGATTTCTTCTCCAACTTTCTTGCCAATTCAATATCATTAAATTGGTGCAAGGATTTAGGAACACCAAGAAACTAAAAGGTTTTTTTTCAATTATTCAACTGATTTTTTTAATTAAATACTTTTTTGTAGATTTTTGTTTTGTTTGCTTTTTTTTTTTTGTTGATTTGTTTTTTACGTTTATTATTTTCTCTACACAAGATTCTCCTTCATTCCCTTTAAACAAGGGTTTACAACAAAGTATCTCGTAAAATACACAACCTTTAATTAAAGAACCAAAAAAAAAAAAAAAGGGAAAAAAGAAAGAAAAGAAAAAATTTGTGATTTAGTGAAGAAAAACAAAAAAATTGAAAAAAATTTTGTTTACCACATGAAAACATGTCTATTTCAGTACCATATTGTGTATCTCCAAAGAAAATCTCCTTTAAAAACAATTGTAAGAGAAATAGGGAAAAAAAAATTGTTTTAGAGCTACGGGTGCTCTGTATCTTTCGGAAGTGACAATAGGGTTGTTAATTTCTCCCTCTTTCAAAACTTTGCTGCTTCCAAAATCACTTATTACGGCCACAAAGTTCATTCTTAGGTCTGTTTCTGTATAAAAAAAAACAAATTTAAAAGTTTTGATTTATTAATCAATTTATTTTTTACTTATCAGTATGTTAGATGGCTTAATGTCTCTATGTATTATTTTTCCAAGTTTTGGTATTCCTTCGTGTAGATAGAAGAGTCCGTCTGCCACATTCCTCATCAACTCCTTCTTGTGCTTTAATTTTAGCTCTTTTCTTTTTGATCTCAACAAAAAAGCGAGATCCATTTCATAGCAATCAAAAACAAAGTTCTTGTTTTACAAATAAATTTTGAAAATATAAATAGTTTTGAAAAAATTTAAATTTTACTTGGAAATATATTCCCTTTGATTTTGTGAAAAATGAATCTTTCAATTTTATACAATTCACATTATCTAATTCTTCCAATATAATCCATTCTCTTCCCTTCTCTAAATTCTTCCTCTATTTAGTTTGAAAATATATAAAAAATAAAAATGTATATTTGTAAGAATATTTCACTTGTATTCTTTTGATTGCAACTATATTTCCCAAATTGTTCTTTGCTTTATTCCATTGTAAATATAATTAAAATTTCAAAACATCTATAATATTATTTCACCTTTATATACTTTCCCAAATGTTCCTCTTCCAATCTCACTTTCAATTATAAAATTTCTTTTCATTTCACTCAACTTCCCAATATTTTCAAAATTTTTTTTTTTTTATATATTTTCATCAAGAACAAGATCTAAAAATCCAATTTGATATTTTCATTTAATTACCAATGCCATATAATTGTTCATTTTCACTTCTTATATTCCTATCATGTTATTTTTTTCTCTTCCTTTTGGAATATATAAAAAAAAAAAAAATCTTTGTTGTTACTATACAATCAAAAAAATACTCAATTTATTCATAAAACAAGATATAATTCAATAAGATGGCAAATATGGATCCTGGATTTGAAAATGCAGAAGAATTTAAATTACCTCAAAAAAATCAAAATGAAGAGAAATCAGGCAAAGAAGAAACTAATTCAGAAAGATTGGTCAAATTATTCTCCGTGACTGCAGTATTTATTGTTGCATTGAGACTTACACCTTTGATTCTTAATTTTATCTCACCACCTCCTGTTCAAGAAAAGAAAAAAAAGCAATTTTCAGATTTTATGAGAAAGAGAAGACAAAATTGATTGTAGTAATAACAACAAAAAAAGGATTTATTAAATTATTTAACCAAAAAAGGAAGATCATTTTATATATCACCTCATAATAATTATTACCAACTAGTTGATAAAAATAATAGAATGAATTATTCATCAATTATTCTAAATACAAACATCAATGCTTTCAGATTTAATTTTATCCGTAATGATAAGAGGATAAATATAAATGATAATCAAAAAAGAGCAAATATTGATTCTATCAGAATATGAAAGATATTCTCTCAATCAAAATTGAATGTAATGATAAGAATGTTCATATCTTAAGAAAAATATTTTTTTTAAAAGTTAATTGAATTTGTTTTTTTTGTATTTTATTTGTCCAAAGATTCATTTAATTTGTAGACATTTTAGTTCAACAGAACGGCTTGTTGTGTGGACTTGTACTTAGGTAAGTTGAGCTGATACTTTTCCTGAACAAAAAGAACAACGCAAATAAGTGAATAAAAAAAATTAAAAAATAAAAAATTAAAGTTTATTATTACATCTATTTCAGGAACAACAAATCTTCCACCTTTATTTAAAAATAATTTAAAATTTTATTTTAATTTAACTTTATTTGAAAGTTTTTTTTTTTTTAAAAAAATTGTTTTTAATTACCAAGATAATGTCTCCCTTTGAAGTTGAGAGCACATTGTTTTGGTGCTGTCAAGGAAATGAGGACACTAGGTGACAACCCCTCGTTAGTAATGTTTCCTTTTTCAACATCCCATCCACTAAATTGAAAAAAAAAATTCATTTTAAAAATATTAAATAAAATAAAAAAATAAAAAAATAAAAATATAAAAAATAAGAAAAAATTTATTAAAAAAAAAAAAATAAGATTAAAAAATAATTAATAAAAAAATAATTAATAAAAAATAAATTTTTACCTTGGAATGTCAACAGACAAAATGTCTTTGAATTGAGACTTGTTTATTTTATTCAAGATATTTTTGAAGGGCTCTCTGATCTCGCCCTTGAATGAATAGCCAAAAATGGCATCTACCAACACATCATATTTCTTGTCAAAATCTTCCTCCAAGGTGTCCAAAATCTTGATTTCTAAATTTATAAATGTTATGAATAAAAAGAAAAATAAAAAATAATTTTTTTTTTTACTTAATTTTGTTAGTTGCTTTATCAATCCTGGCATTCTTTTTGTTTTATTTCATTTTAATTTTAAAAGTATTTGAATGAAAAAAAAAAAGTTTTACGGATGATTTTTGGAAGATTTTGGATACAACACAGTCACATTGTACCCGAAATAAAACAAGTGTCTAGCAGAAACCAATCCATCTCCACCATTATTACCTAATCAAAGAAAAAATAATGAAGAACAAAAAAAAATGAGGAACAAAAAAAACTTTTTGAATCATACCTGGACCTGCTATTACTAAAATACTACAGAATGTATAAATTAATTTCATTTTCTATAAATATTATTAAAAAAATTCCATTTACTTTTTTTTGTCTAATCCATATTCCTTTGTTTAGAAAAATATTTGTTGTTATGTTTTTTTTTGAAAAGAAAACATTTTTATTTTTTTTTTTTTATTATTTTACTTGGTATAGACTTTCTGCAACGGACAATCCCGCAAGTTCCATCAACTGATCTACTGTAAATCCATGTTCTTCTCCCATCAATTCAACATCCATGAGTCTAAGAAAAAAAAAATTAAAATTTCAGTGAAATTTTTATTCTAACAATGTTTTTTTTTTTTTAAGTCTAGACTCAAAAAATAGATTTCAATTTTTGTTTATTGGATCTATTATCTTTCACACAAATTGAAAACAACATATTTTTGCATTAATATAATTTTTTATAAAAACAAAATAATTTTCAATAGTTGATCACCTTGCTTCTTCTTGATTAAGATATTTGATTTGTTTATCCATTTTTTGTGATATTTTCCTCAAAAATTGAAAAGGAAAGTTTATTTAAACTCAATTCTATTTCGATTTTTTTAAATTTAAGAAAAGAGTTACTTTTTCTTTTTTATTAAATAACATTTATTTATTTATTTTCTTAAAAGAACACTTGTGTTTTCCAGGATGAAGATATGATTGACATTATGATGTCAAAGGGAGTAAGTTTCGATGGAAAAGAAGAATATGATCCAATACTCATATTAATAAAGAAAAACACTAGGTAAAAAAAATATATAAAATAAAAAAATAATAAAAAATAAAAAATAAAAAATAAAAAATAAAAAATAAAAAATAAAAAATAAAAAATAAANAATTTACAACTTTGTTAGCGGATATAAAATTTTTACTAACAAATTTTGAACTGTTGTAAAATTTTGAACATCTCTATAAAAAATAAAAAATAACAAATAATAAAATTAAAAAATAATAAAATTAAAAAATTAAAAAATTAAAAAATTAAAAAATAAAAATTGAAATTAAAATAAAAAATTAAATTTTAATATCAAAAATAAAATAAATAAATAAATAAATAAATAAAAATAAAATAAAATAGAAAATAATAAAATTAAATTAAATCTGTTTTAGTGGAAGATGATGATAAAGTAAAGGAAGTCATTGAACCTCCCAAACCTACGATAGATGTTTTCAAAGCGATTTTCGAGGACGAAGAGGACTTTTTCGAAGAAGAGAACAAAAACGAAATCCTCAAAAAGGAAAAAGCCTCTTCCTCCTCCTTTACTAAAGATGAGAATGAAATCCACAAAAACAAATTTGATCACAAAAAAAAAGATGACGACAACTCGGAGATAAACAACTTTTTTTCTTCCATTTTTGGAGCTCCTCAAACTAATTCCAACAATAACAATGACACTGTTAACAATAAAGTTCACCATTTTTATGGGGATGATTCTGATATGCACTTGTGGATGGAGAAGGATCCTAACGAAAAAAAATCTTCTTCTTCTTCTGACAAACATAAGAAGAGAAAGAAATCTGACAAGAAGGACAAGAAATCTAAGAAATCCAAAAAGTCTAAAAAAATTAAAAAATCCAAGAAATAAATATTCAAAAAATTTTAAATAATATTTTTTATTTTCTCACTTAATCAATCATAAACAAACCAAAAAAAAAAAAAAAATGTTTTTGTTTCATTTTATTTCCCTTTTTTCTCCAATTTCTAGGATCTCTCTTTTTTTAAAATAAATTCCATCTCCCTTTGATTTGTATCGAGGAACAAACCAGAACTTCTTTTTATCACCTTTTTTTAAAATTTTTTTTTTTTTTCCAATCTTAATTTTTAAACAAGTCGATTTTATCTTACCCATCACTGTTCTCCAATTTTCTTTGGGGGAATCGTAGCCATAAATGTTTTTAATTCTTTTTTTTTCTTCGTTGTAAGTTTGGTCTATTCTAATCCTCAAAAAATTTCTATAAAGCAATCCCAAATTGTAATAGCCAAAAGCCAATCTAAAAAAAAAAATATAAAATAAAATGAAAGAAAAAATAAAAAATGAAAAGAAAGAAAAAAAATAAATAAAAAAAAGTTTTTTTTACGATATTAAAACTTGTCCTATTATTTGAGCAAAATCAAACTTATTATTTAATAAAATCCTCCAAGTTGGTAATGAAAAAGTATAAACAGGGATGACTATTTAAAATAAAAGGTTTTATTAAAAAATTTATTCAATTTTAATTTTTATTACCTATGAGTGTAACGAAGTCTCCCATCACAGCCTTTTGGGGAAAAAAATAATTTAAAAAACAAATTTTAAAAAAAATTTTTACCCAGAATAAAAATACAACAAAAAATTTATGATTGAACATTCCAATACTTCAATAGAAAAATTAAATTTTTAATAAAAAAAATTTTGAATCAGATTCATTTACCAGTTATTCATCCAAATGCACTTTTCAAAAAAAATTTTGAAAAAATATTTTTAATTAAAGAAAAAAAAAGAATTACATGATGATCTAGTTTAAGGACCTTTCGTTTTAAAAGTAAAATTTGTTTTTTTTTTTTTTTTTGAAAAAAAGAAATCTTCTTTTGATTTCTTACACATATGTTACAATGATCACAATGTGCTGCTCTCTTTGGTTTGTAAACTTTGCATTTTTTACATTTTTTGGGAGTGATATCCTCGCTGATGTATTCTTGATCATGTATTCTTCCCTAAAATATAAAAAAAAAAAGTGAATACTCTTTGATATGGAATGGATAGATGTTTATTGAGTTAGAGAATGATAAATCTCTATATCATCAATTATAATTGAATATAATGAAGGATAATTTATTATATGTAAAATTTTTTTAAATAAAGTTGGATATGGTATTATTCATCAATGAATTGATAGAATAGAATTGTTTGAAATTTGATAATTTTAATATTTTTTTTTTTTTTCTTACAGGATCTGTCCATATTGTCCTCCAATAGCTCAAAAGGCTGAAATAAAGATTGATATTGCTTATGAAGCTGAACATGATTCCCAGTGCAAGATTTCTCATGTTGAAAGAGATTATGTAAATTATGACATAATATTTCCATACAATGAGAAATAATCCAATGGATGGAAACAACCATCTATTAGAGAACCATTTCTTCTTTATCTTTTTCTTATGGCTCGTTGATTCATCCACATTGGATTCTTGATGCTGCATTAATATTGATTTCTCTTCTTCCAACATTATCATCTCCTGTTTCATCTGTTCAACGTTGTAAATTTCTTTATTATCCCCTTTATCAACATCATCCATTTTTTATATTTTTGAATGTGCTTGCATTTTTTTTTTGAATTCAATCTCTTTGTAAATATAAAAATAGGTTGTGAGAATCAAGATTTAGGTCTTCTGAAAAAATCATCAGTATTTAATCTTAAAAATAAACTTTCCTTCAAATTTTGTTTTTAATATATTTCGTAAAAGTGAGAGTATGGATTACTGATAAAGATTGTTTCTGGATCTTGTGTAAATAAAAGGTGATCAAATTCTTCGGGAAAACAATATACGCATCTCTTCAAGGAGGATCTGTAAGAGCTAGAGCATTTCTCAAGATTTTGTCAAAAAAAAATTTTGATCTCAAAAAAAGAAAGAGAATGAAGATCCCATCTTACAAAGAATTCTTTTATCTGACCAAATTGAGAATTTCAACGATTTCTTACGTTTGTTCTTGAATAATGGGTTTGAAGTCAACTCCAAGACTTTGAAAAGCAAATAAACTGCAGCACAAATTTTTTTTAAAAAAAAAAGGAAACAACTTTTTTGATGTGATGGAACTTTTCTTTGAGAAGAAGTTGGATCCCAATTTCAAAAATTCTCAAAAATTTACAGTTACTTATAACCTTTCATGTGGAGGAAACTATTCTACTGAGTTGATCAATCTTCATGGAATATGGAGCAAATGAATTCCTTCATGCAATGAATGGACAAAATCTCGAATACATCTCAGTTATGGGGAAAAAGAATGTACTTAGTATTTTACTTCATTTGGTTTAAATAGAAGATGTTAAATTGTTCGATGAAACTACAACAAAACTCTATTTTAGAAAGACTAAGTAAATAATGTCAATACTTTCAGTAGCTATTTAATTTTAATTAAATAGAAAGAATCCCTTATGCAATTCAACTTACTCTAACAATCCCAAATAATAGTCCAGTTTTCAATTTATCAAAAAAAATAGTTGAGAAAAAGAAACAAATTACTTTTGTTAATAGAGAAAAGAAAATTAACTTTAATGATTTGAATAAATTTTCTAATGAATAATTAAAATTTTTTATTACTTATTTTTTTAAACCATTTTATGAGAATATAAGAATAGAAATTAAAATTTATATTCAAAATAAAAAATTATATAATAAAATTAAAAAAAAAAAGGAAAAATGGGAAATGGGAATGGTTTGGAAAAAAAGTTGTTGGATGATCCTGAAAATGAGGAAAATTTGAAGAAATTGCTTAAAAAATATGACAAAAACAAGGTAAAATTAACATGTTATAACTAAAGATAAAAAAAATAAATAAATTAATTTATTTAACCAAAAAGATTGTATAAATTTCATTTGTGATATTATTCCGAATTTCTTATCATCAAATTTTTGAGTTCTGTTTATATCAGATCATTTCAAGAATATGTTTAAAATTATTGTTTAATCAAAACCATTTTATCTTAAAAATACATTCAAATGATTAAAGATTTTAAAAAAAAAATTTCTGGGGTTGCACATTATTTACATATCTTCATTGAAAGAAATATTTTGATTTAATTTCGATGAGATTCTTGGTTTTAACTGTTTGCTCGATAAAGTTTAACAAAAATTTCATATATTCCTGACATAAAATTGAATTTTTAAATATCAAAAAAAAAAAAAAAAAAAAAGGATAAAGAAATAGATATCAAAGAATTGGAATTATTGATTAATGAATTGAATGTGTTGTTGAAAGAGAAAAAATACTTGCATCAAGTGAAAACTACAGAAGTGATGAAAGATTGCGATGTGGACAAAAGTGGGAAGATATCTCTAAAAGAATTGAAAGAGTATTTCAAGGGAGAAAAGTTCCAAAACAAGATAGAGTTAGGACAATATTTTGCGAACTATAACTTGGAAAAATTGAGAATTCGTTTACAAAGATTTGGGAGAAACAGACAAAGAAATTCTTTTCTATCATTTCTTGATGAACGCGGGAGAAAGGAGCAACATTGAAAGATTAACAAAGTTAACTGAGGGAATAGATCTTAATTACAATAAAAAAAATGAAGATAAGCGGATCAATTTTCATGAGATATGCAGAGTGATTCATATTGACAACCTCGAATCTTTGAGACATTTCTTCGATTCCAAAGCAGATCCCAATTTGATAAAAGATGGTTTGACTCCTTTTCACCAAATAGTTAGTGGGATTTGCAATATCGAGTTTATAAAAGTGAGAAATTTTTTTGTTGTTAAAGTTTTTAATAAATTCAAATTCCAAAAAAAAAAAAAAATTATTCTAGCTTTTCTTGGAAAAGAAAGGAGATCCATCTATCTCCGCAACAAATTGTCACGAGGACACTCCATTCAATGTATATCTCAGGAATAATCACTTTGAAGAAGAAACAATTGATTTGTTCATGAACTACCAAAAAGAAACAAAAGTAGATTTATTAAAGGGAAATAATCCAATCCCCTAATATTCAGCGCTTCGGAGATAAGAATTGAGAAGATGCTGGATTTTGTAGGAAAATTTGTTGAACTGGGTGCAATAATAAGTGAAACAAGAGGTATGTTGAATACCATTTTAGACATGAAAGCGACAGATACATGGAAAGTAAAGTTCCTCAAATTTTTTGCAGAGAGCAAAGCACATCTTTCACACCAGGGACAATACTCTGTTTATTTTGATTTACTCAGAACACCTACTTGTTTTACTTTCGATATTGTGCAGTTTTTGGTTGAGAACGGATTTGATGTAAACGAAAAGGAGGAAAAGGATGGACCAATCTTGCAAAAAGTTTTGATGTTCAAAGAAGTGGAGAGAAAAGAAGAAATAATAATTTTGTTTCTGAAGAACGGATTCAATGTCAATTCGAGATCTTTTAACAATAGCAATTCTCAAATTTTGAATAATAAGGAAACTGCAGCTCATATTTTTCTTAAAGAAAAAAGGGGAAATGTTTTGGAAGTAATGAAACTATTCTTTGAGAAAAAATTGAATCCAAACATCAAAGATATCAACAACAATACCGTAACTCACAATCTTGTCCATGGAGGTAATTTGAGTGCGGAATTAATCGATCTTTTCGTAGAAAATGGTGCTCTGGATCTTCTTCACGAACTAAGTGGAAAAGACATTAATTACATCTCCCACATTGTTGATAAAAAAGTGGACATAAATAGTTATGGGGAAGATGGTGTAACTTTGCTTCACACAATTTCCAGGAACCAACCCGAAAACATTCCTTTATTGTTAGAGTTGAAGGCCGATGTGCACTTGCTCGATAATATGAAGAATAATGCCCTCCATCACTTGTTAAATGTCAACAACGATAAAGAACAATTTGAAATGGGAAAGAGACTTTGGGGTGAACACTTTGAGTTTCTCGTCAATGCGAAATGTGATTTGAATCATCAAGGTAAATGGAAAAGAACTCCTTTTTGGTATGCTGCTTACTTTCATGACATTTCCAATTCTGTTGTCAATCTTTTCATTGAGCACAAAGGTGATATCTCTGTTAGAGATGAGATCCTCAAATCTACTCCTGAAATTAATATTGAGGCCAAAAAAATTCTTGGATGTGTTGGTGATGATTATCTTTAAAATCTTTTCCGTATCAAATTTTAAAATTTCTTTCTTTTTTTTTTTTTTTGAGAATTTCATTTCATCATAAACTATTTTTTATTTCACCGTTGACAAAAAAAAGTTTATGAGAAATTTATGTCAGCAAATATTCATATAAAGCTCGGCAACTTATCTTCAAATGTTGAAATGAAATTTGGTGATTGCTTATAAAATTAAATTATAAAAAAAAAAGAGATAAAAGTTATTATGGGAAATGGAATTGGGATAGAAAAAAAGATTCTCGAGGATCCAGAAAATGAGGAAAACTTGAAGAAATTATTTAAAAAATATGACAAAAATAAGGTAAATTATATTTAAAATTTAAAAAATAAATATAAAAATTTATAATTTCGGAAACTGAGTATCAAACCAGATTCAAATCATAATTGTTATCTAAAAGTTTAAATTTTCTTCTTTTCAAATAATAAATAATTTTTATCACCAAAAAATAATTATCTCTTTTGATCAAAAGGATAAAGAATTAGATCTATCAGAATTGTCTATATTGATGAATGAATTAAGTCAGATATTGAAAAAACAGAACTATAATCAGACAGTGAGCACATATGAAGTGATGAAGGATTGCGATCTTGACAAGAGCGGGAAGATCTCTCACAAAGAACTTGAAAATTATATCATGGGAAAAAAGTTCCACAACAAGTTAGAGATACTCCAACATCTTGCAAATAAAGATGAAGAAAAATTAAAGGAATATGTAGACAAAGAGCTGGGAGAAAGCGACATAATAAAATTGATCCATTTTTTCATGAAGAACGAAGGGAACAATGTTGAAAGAATTATGAAATTGACCGAGAAAAAACTGGATCTCAACTACAACAAAGAGGCAGAAACAGCGATCGATTTCCACGAGATCTGCCGTTACATAAATTCGGACAATGTAGACTGTTTGTCTCATTTATTGAAAGCAAAAGCTGATCCAAACATCTTCAAATATAAACAAACTCCATTTCACATAATTATTAGGAAACGATTTTTCAATAAAGATGCTTTTATTAAGATAACAAAGGTAAAAAAGAATAATTTTGATTAATTTATTTTAAATAATTAAAAAAAAAATTTTATTTTAGATTTTTTTGGAATATAAAGGCGATCCTTCTTTGCAAACGATAGAATCTGAAAAAGAAACGCCTTTCAGTATCTATTTGAACGAAATGACCTTAGATGGAGACGTACTCAAAATATTTTTCGATTTTCAAAAGAAAGAAAAGGTAGATCTCTTCAAAGGAATACTCCCATTATCATCACTGCTCAAAAGAATAAACAACAGAAATGAAGAATGGTTAGATTTTGTTTTCGATTTTGTTGAAGCAGGTGCAAACGTGAACGAAAGTAAAGGGTTATTGGAATTACTTCTTAGCTTGGAAGTAAAAGGATCGCACAAAGAGAAGGTCCTTAAGTTTTTTCTGGATAAGAAAATGGAGCCATCTCTCCAAGAAGGGAAAGAATCTTTCTACCGAAATTTACTAAAGAAGAACAGCAGCTTTACACCCGAAATTATGAGGTTACTGTTAGAAAATAAGTTTGATCCCAACAAGAGGAAGGAGAATGAAGATCCCATCTTGCAAAGAATTCTTTTATCTGACCAAATTGAGAATTTTAACGAATTCTTACATTTGTTCTTGAATAATGGGTTTGATGTCAACTCCAAGAGTTTGAAAAGCAAAGAAACTACAGCACATATTTTTCTTAAAAAAAAAAGAGGAAACAACGTTCTTGAAGTGATGAATCATTTCTTTGAGAAGAAGTTGGATCCCAATATCAAAGATTCTCAAAAATTTACAGTTACTCATAATCTTGCTTGTGGAGGAAATATTTCCACTGAGTTGATCGATCTCTTCATGGAATATGGAGCAAAGGATATCCTTCATGAAATGAGTGGACAAGATCTCAAATATATCTGTCATATTCTAGACAAGAAAGTGGATATCAACAGTTTTGGAGAAGAAGGATGTACTTTACTTCATTTGGTTGCCGAAAATAACCCAAAAAACATTCCTGCTCTGATTGAAATGAAAGCAGATGTCAATATGCTCGACGAAAGAAATAACAACGCTCTCCATTACTTGTTGGCTTTTAATAGTGGAGATCAAAAAATTGAGAAAGAGAAGATTCATGGCGTTGAACACTTTGAGTTCCTCATCAATGCTAAATGTGACATAAATCAACTTGGAAAGTGGAAAAGAACCCCTTTTTGGTATGCAACTTACTATACCAACACTCCTAAAGAAGTTCTCAATCTTCTCACTGAACACAAAGGAGATCTTTCTCTTTGTTGTGAGTTTCTTAAAACTTCTCCACAGGACAACCTTAATTCTCACAAGCGAGAATACAAATATAGTGATAGTAGTGAAGGTTACAGTAGTAAAAGTGATAGTGAAGAAAATTAAATTAAATTTTTTCGATGGTAACAAGTTATTCTTTTTTTTGACAAAATATTCAAAAGTATATGTTTTTGTAGAAAGGGAAGCAATCTAAATTGTATTTCTATTTTTTCTTTAAAATCTTAAATTGATCGCTTTCCAAAAGAATGCGATTTTTAATATTCTCCTTGTCTTCATTTTTATTCAAATTGCTATCGAACAATTTTAAAAAGAAAAAAAGTAAAAATTGAATAAGATTAAGAGAGAATGCTTGAATTGATTAAGACTGATTCATTACTTTTAAATGAAGCGATCAAACAAAAAGATAACAAATCAATCATCAGTATAATTGGTAGAAGATCAAATGAACATATCCAGGTAAGTGAAAAAAAAAAATCTTTGATTGACATAGTACTTCAAAATTTGATATTGTGTTCGTAAGAAAATTATACTCAAATTAATTTTATTTTTCAAGGGGATTAGGGAAGAATATAAGAATATATTTGAGAATGATCTATTGAGAGATTTGGAATCCACATCTACTTTTTATTACAAAGACCTTTTATTCTCATTGGGTAAGATTATTCAATTCCAAATTCCAAAAAAAATTAATTCAAATTACAATTTAAAGTAAAATCTAAAGATGAAATTCACATGGAAGATCTTTTCCACGCTATCAAAGGATCAAAGAAAAAAGAAAAGATCATGATTGAGATTCTGTTGACAAATGAAAAAAGAGATACTATCAAGTTGAGCGAAATGTTCAAAAGGGAACACAATAAATCTTTGAAAACCTACATCAAAAGAAAATTCTCTGGAGATTTCAAAAAACTACTTTTAAAGTGTCTTGAAACAAAAAGAAGCTTAGTAATAAATGAAAAAATGATTGACGAAGATGTAGAAAGGTTATACAAGGCTGGAGAAGCAAGACTAGGAACTAACGAAGATGTAAAATGAAAAAAAATATTTAAAATTAAACTTATTTATCATTTTAATAAACAGGTTTTTATTGAAATATTGGTCAGTAGATCTTTTCCTCATTTAGAATTGGTTTCAGAAAAATACAAAGATAAACATAAACACTCATTGGGACAAGCAATAAAGTATGAAACAAGCGGATGGTTTAGGAGAGGTCTGTTGGCTTGCGTAGAAAGAGAGAAATATTGGGCAATGAAGATGAACAAAGCTGTCAAACAACTAGGAAAAAATGATGAATTATTGAAGAGGTGTTTTGCAGAGTTTAGCAATAAACATTTGATGAGTAGAGTGGAACAACAATACAAAAAACTTTTCTTTGGGACTATTTACAATGACATTAGAGGGGACAGTTGTGGTGATTATCGTGAGCTAATGTGCACACTTCTAGATTTTTCTGAAAGTGAAAAACAATTTTATTGAAAATCTGATTTAATGAATGTTTTTAAAATTTGTAAATAAAGTTTTTGTTTTTAAAAAATTTGATTTTATTTTCATTTCCATCAAAGGAGCCCAACTAGTGTAAGGATTCTTGAGATAAATAATGGAATTCTGACTTGAAGTGTCTTTAAACAAAGAATTATTGTTAAAATAGTTTCAAAATCCAAAAAAAGTTGAAATCTGGAATTATTCTTTTCAATCAACAATTTTTTGATGGTGAGAAATGCAAATTTTTGAAGCCCATGATGCAAAGAAGAGAAAAGAATTTTTAAAACTGTTTTTGGTTCCTTTTCAACTACATTATTATCAACTAAATAGCAAAGGGGTGTTTGATTGTTAAAATCACAAAGGTTAATATCTGCTTTTTTTTCTAAAAACATTTTGAAAATATGGTGTTTGATATTATTATTTGAGCAATACAAATGAATAAGGGAACTTCCAAAATCATCAACATGATTAATATTCTCATTTATGAGGTAATTGGTTAACAAATATTGTATTACTCCATAGTTAGGGTTTTTCCAACAAGCAAAAGCAAGAGGAGTAATTTTCTTGTTATTTCTTTGATGGATATCACCTCCCAAGTCTTCAATCAAATACTTTGCTATTTGTTGATTTCCGTTTAAGGCCATGGAATAATGAAATGGTGTATCACCGATATCATTAGTTTGGAGAATGTCATATTTATCTTTCTCTATCATTTTCTTCACTTTTGATAAAACATCTTTTGAAGCACAATCAAAAATCCCTTCAAAGAAATATTCTATTAAAAAAATATTTAAATTTAAATTGAATGAAAAACTTTGATATTGCCTTCCTCGTATTTATATCTATCTTTTAATTCCTTTTTAAACTTTTCAATACTGTAACAATAACAAGAACAATAGAAACCACAAAACTTTCTTTGACCTTTCAGGTGAGACTTATGGCAAGTTACTATTTTGAAAAAAAATTATTTTTTATTAATTTCAAAACATTTTTTACCAGCGCAAGAAGAACACACACCTTTTTAATAGAAGATGAATATTTTAAGAAATAATCTAAATTATTTAAACCATCGCTGTTGTATAAAAGATCCAAATAATCACAATCATAACATTCAAACCAAAACTGAGTGACTATTTATTTTTTCATGAATTATTTTTTTTTAAAAAAAATTTTATCATTATACCAAAGTTATTTGTTCCCAAGAAACTGGAACACTTTCCTTCTTTCTCCAATTTCTCAATTTTTTCTTTAAAATTGTTTTTATTTTCCGAGTTTTCTATTTCATATTTTTCAAAATTGTTAAAATGAGAAAGAATATCCATTCTATTTGTTTTAATTAAAGAGTTATAAAATGACCATCCATTTCCATCCTCTTTTTTTGGATTTAATCCAATTTCCAAGAAATATTCTATTACATCAATATTATCTTTGTTGATCAAAGAGTGGAAAGGACTCCCTCCATTGCAATTAAGTTTATTGACATCTGCTTTGTTGTCAACTAAAAGTTTTAACTTTTCCAAACTTGATCCTCTTGATGTATATGTGAAAAGTGGAGTTCTGTTGCCTGTATGTTCGAGATTTAAATCAGCTTTTGAATCAATAAGATATTTTATTATTTTTATGTCAGGATCATGAAGAGGAGAAGGCCAAAGAGGAAATTCTTTGTTTTTGTTGTGTTGATTTACATCGCTTTTGTTTTCAACTAAAAGCTTGACCATTTCGACACTAACTGAAGAACTTTTATTCCAACACAAAAAACAAAGAGCACTTGTTTTATCAATGTTAATGTTGATCTCGCAATTTAAGTTTAAAAGAGATTCAAATATTTTTACAGAGAGAAATTTGTTTTGGGAATACAAATGTAGTGGATTATTCTTCATATTATCTTCAATCGAACAGAGTTTGGCCAAAAGATTCTTATAAGAGCTGATTTCATAATTAGATTGAACTCTAAACATCAAATGGATTTTCCATTGATCCTCTATACTATCCACAAAAGTTTCAATCAATTTTTCATTCTCTACACAAATACACTCTTCTAAACATCTTCCAATTTTTGTTTCAAGTATAATATTATCCCTATTTCCTCTGTCATAATTTTTTTCTAAAATAAAATTGGAAATTAATTTTAAAAAAGAAGAAAGAGATGAGCTGTTTCTTTGTAAATAAAACAAAAAAGGAAACACTAATGTAGTAGTTGTTTTTTTCAAATCAAATTCTTGTATAATCCATTTTTTAAGATCTTCACTTTTATCAAAAAAATTTAATTTTTTATCTAGGATAAATTCATCAATCAGTAATTTTTTCACAAGAAAATGTAGTCTCTCACCAAAATTTTTGGAGGTATTCAACAGAATTTCAACAGATTTGTTCATTTCTTTTTTTGCAAATAAATCGAAATTATTTTGTTGATTAATTTCATTGGAAATATAGTAAGCTGAAAGGAATTCTTGTACTGTAAAGTGAATAAAGTGATATTCATCGCCAACTCTTCTCAAAATTCCACTTTTGAGTACGCAATCCAAAAAAAATGATTTATTTTTGGGTAGTTTTATGTTTGGATACGCTTTGTTTATTTTCAAACAATCAATGTAATGGAAGATATTAAAATTTGAGGATGAAAGATATAGCTTTGATAGATTTTCAATCATTTTCCCCGATATAAAAAACAAATTTTCGTGAAAGGTGTAAAATGCAATCAAAGAAATCAAAATTTTTACTTCTTTGAGATTATAATTTTGGATTTCAATGTGAACACTTTTTTCTTTCAGATGCTTCAACAACAGTAAGTCTATCAATTTATCAAATAATTTTCCATTACTAAAAAATTTTTCATCTTTTTCGTTCATATCATTTTCACTTTCAAAAACATAACAAAAAATTTCCAGATAAAAAGGAATTTTGAGAGCCAAAGAAAGAGAAATGTTATTAGAAATTATTTTTTGTACCACAGAAATTTTTTCATTATTTCCTTCAAAATATTTGTTTATGTATTCAATTTTTGATTTTTCATTGAACCCAGTTATTTCAAGATTAAGAAAAACATATTGTGGTTTAACTGATATTTCAGGTCTTGTTGTTATTATTATATTTTTAAAATAATTGGGTGTCTTTACAATTTTTTCCCAAAAGAAAGAAGAAAAATTCTTCAGTAACGGGTTTACAGATCTTTTCATGATTTCTAATTCATCTAAACCATCAAAAATCCAAAGAATTTTTCCTTTTTCATTCAATTCTCGGATCACTGTGATCATATTACTTTCAATCAAATAATTTTTTTTGTAATTTACGATTTCATTGACAACATATTTGTAGAAAGAATTAATTTCAGGCAAATAAAAGAGAGAAGATAACTTTTTAAGAGAAATTTCGAAAATCAACTCATAATTTTGATCTTTCCACAAACCTTGATTCCAAAACAATTGGCAAACTCTTTTTGTAAGTGTTGTTTTTCCAACACCTGCTTTCCCTTCTATCAAGATGATGTTGTAATAGCTTTTCTTATGAGAATTATCTTTCTTGTTTCTCCAAACATCTTTGATGTCAATAATTTCTTCATTAATCATTTGTTCTCTAAAATAGCTATAATCGTACTTGTCATATTCTTTTTCAAGCAATTTTTTATTGATTGTGTATTCATTATGTTGGCTGGATTGTAAAGAATCATCTGATCTTTTTATCTTTAAATCAATAAAGCAGTTTTCTAAATCTACTGGTTTTTTCCTAATTGAAGGTAAAGATAAATCTTTATAGTATTCAGATAGAGATATTTTCATTTCTTCTAAAAGAACCTGTTTATTGAATATTTCCTTCCCCCAATCATTACTTAGCTGTTTTTTCATTTCTTTGGCGTGTTCTTCGTACATTCTCATTTCTTCAATTTCAATAGTTTTTTTTTCATATTTGTTATCAAGACGAAGAATAGGATAACCAATCGAAGCATTTTTTGTGGACAATCTTCCACATTTCGGAATAAATTCAATTAAATCAATTTCAGAAGTGGACATTTTAGAAGTAATCAAGCTTGTTAACATAGTTGGATCCAAAAACAAATTTTTATCTTTGTCATTTTCAATCAATACTTCAACAAGATAATAGGTAAATAGGGAATAATAATTGTCCTTTATTTCTATTGATCTGACCTTTTCGTTTCTACCCGAAGTTATTGCCCACATTCCCTCATGAAAAAAATTTTCCAACAAAGGACGCAAACAATATTTATTTTCTTCTTCTCCTTTAAATATTGCCCCAGAGTAACAACAGTCTAACAACAATAATACATGAGTATTGGTGAAATCAGAGAAATATTCTTTTAACTCAATAAACTTTATTCCTGTTTCATTCATCTTTCTGTTATTGAAATCCCAAGGGCAAAGATACTCTGTCCCTTTTTCACTGTATCCATGCCCTGAAAAATAAAATACCACCAAATTTCTTTTTGTATCTTTTATTTTGTCCTTCAATTTGAAGATTTTTTTGATTATATTTTCTTTTGAAGAATTTTCATTTCTCAATTCAATTATTCGATCGAATTTTCCTGTAAATTTTTTTGTTAATTCCACATCATTCAAACTCCCTTTTAAATTTGGCATCATACTATGTTTATATTTGTTTATTCCAATCCTGATTATATTTGTTGAAAAATATAATTTGATTGGATCATTTGATGGGATTTTATATTCACAATAGCTCTATAAACCATACATAAAATGGATTAATATTGAATGAATAGATTGAATTTTGAATATTAATTACCATTTCTGATTCAATATTTTTGCTTTCATCAATATTAAATGAGAAATCATCAATCCCTTGTAAATCTTTGATGCTAATTCTATCATTAGTGTATTCATCTTTAGTGTTTGAATTTTCATATTCATTATATCTTCCAAAGAAATTGTCCTCTTCCATTTTTTATATATTTTATATAATTTTATAGATTTTTATAAAACAGAAGGAAATCAA
>JAMYWO010000302.1:17829-42634 GCA_024220525.1 Cochliopodium minus | reverse complement strand
TTTTGTCAATTCCTCGAAAAAGCTCTTCACCAAACTGATTTGGCTTTGATTATAATCAAACTCACTCAAAAGTGTCTTTTCTATCAACAAAATTTTGAGTTCTTCTGTGCCAACACTTTCCAATATGTCTTTTTCTCTGTTTAAATCTTTTTCAAATTCTTCTAAAATGTTGTTGTTGTATTTTTCTAATTTTTCGATTTCTATTTTCAACTTTTTCACAATTTCTTCGTTATTTTCTAATTTACAGTCACCATAATAAAAAGAAAGAGAAGTTTTCATTATTTCAGAAAAGTGTATCACTTGGCTCACAATTTTGGAAAGTTTGAACCTGTAAGATTCTCCCAAAAAATTTAAAATATATTTCATTAAATCAACATATTCTTGATTATCTCTCGATTTAGCTTTGTCCAAATCTGAATAATGAATATTGGATTTTACTTTAAAATTTGGGAAGAGTTGTATAATTTCTCCCAAAATTATCTTCTTGTTTTCGATCAATGTTTCTTTTGACACAGGCTCCCTGTGATTGAAAATATTCACCAAAAAGAAAATATCATCATAAAAATCAGTTTCATTTTTGATAGTTTCAAGAAGAGATTTAGTTGATTCTGTCAAAGTACCTGCATTCGTACTCAAAACAAAAATTTTTTGTTCACTTTGGCTGATTTTGCGGTGAACCACTTTGTCCAAAGTTTTATTTTCATTGATTCCAGGTGTATCAATCATTGTAATTCCATTTTTCAATATTTCACTTGGAACACCCAATCTTACAATACATTTCCCTTCTTTGATCTTGTTCATATAATTCTCAGGTAACACGTTTTCGCCATTTTTTTCACTTAAAGAAAATTCCAATTTCTCCCATTTAAAAGAACTCATCAAATTATTTTCAATTTTTTGGTTTGGTGTTTCTTCATTTACTTGCTCATTGTTGATATGTTCGTTGACTTGCTCAAAAAGATTGTCATACGAAGAAGAATTCATGTCTGTCTTTTTAATGAAAGTCAAGGATTTTTCATTCAATTCCTTTAAAATATTTTTGTTGTCAAAATCAAAAATATGTTCGTTAATTTCCGAAAAAACATTTGCTTTGTACTCGCACTCTATTTCTTCCCTGTAATATAATTCAGTAATGGAGCTTGTGAATCTCACTCCGATAGATGGTACAATATACATTCCTAGAATAATGTTAACTAATAATGATTTTCCAGTATTAACATCTCCCAGTACCATGACAGAACAGTTCAAGTTTTCAAGAAGTTTTTTAATACTATCTAGTTTGGAAAACCCTTTTTTCATGTAGCTTGTTTTTAGTGGATCAGGTATTTCTTCATATCTTTTTGTTAATTGATTGATAAGAGCTACAATCTCTTTTGATGTCTCCTTATATTTTGAATGAGACTCTGAAAGTTGATCAAATGTCACTTTCTATTAATTTATATAATTAAAAAAAGTTGTCAAAAAAAAAATTTAAAAAAAATGATTATTTCTTTTTATGAACTCAATGATATTATATACCTTGAATGTTTTTGACATAATCGACTTTATATGTTCTTTCAATTCACAATCTCCAATCATATTCCTCAAGAAATCCTCATTCAGCCTATCAATATCTTCTTGTGTGGAGATATAATTGTCAATATAAATTATATTGTACAATTTCTCCTTTAATTTGGGGCTCAAATCAATAGAATCAACAAATTTCCAAACAATTTCATTTCTCTCTTCCTATTCAAAAAATTAAAAAAAATATTAATTTATTTTCTACGAAGGGAATTAAATCCAATACGTTTTTTTCTTTGTTGGTTTTGATTTCGATAATTTGAGCTTCAATTTTAATTGCAATACTTTCTGGAAAGTGATTCTTCAGATTCAACCCACCATGCAATTCAAACAATTCATCAAGTGTCCTTATATTCATCTTCAGGAGGAAATTATATATTTTTTCTTTGAGACCAATAGGAAAAGCAATCAAATCAACAAAATGAGTCCATATTTCTTGACTATTTTCTTCCTTCATTTTTTTTTTTTTTTTTTTCCGTAAAGGTATTTTTTTTTTTGATTTTGACTGTGATATATTTAATGAGGATCAAATAAAATCTTTAATCTTTGAAAAAAAGTTTTTAAATATCATTGAGATCAATTAAAAAAAAAAAAAAGATGATCCCAAAAAAATTTAATTAGAACAAGATTTACAGATGGGTAAGTTATTTTGAAAATAAAACATTGAATCGTTGATAGGTCTATGACACTTCTGACAAGCAAAACATTTTTCGTGAAAAGATTTGTTCATGGCGATGACATTAGGACCTATAATCTTCTGGTTACATTTAGCACAATTATTAGCTCTGTTGTTTTTGTAATCTTCGTAACAAGTCATACACAAAGGGTTACTGTCAATCACATAATAGCTCGAAGAAAAGATACTAAAAATTTTAAAAAAAAATAATTTCGTTACATTTTTTGTAATAAACATTTTTTTAAAAAAATATTTTTAATTTAAATTTATTTTTTATTTAAATTTTTTTTAGAAATAATTTTATTTTTTTAATTCTTAAATTTACCTCTTTTTGCATTTTGTACACCCGAAGCATTGACTGTGATAACGACGTCCTCCTGCAACAGTAGCAATCGAGGTTATTTCCTTGTTGCAAGTGTGACAGATAGGCAACTCTCTTCCCTTACTCTCTCTATCACGATTTGTGTTTACATTTTGACTTTATTATTTATAAATAAAAAGAAATTAACAACAATAAATTAAAAATAAAAATTTCAATGATAAATTTTAAAAAAAAATTAATAAAAATTTTGAAAAGTTGAAGAAAAATACTTTAAATCCCTTCTTGGTTCATCTCGTCTATTGTTTGATATATTTTGGTTTGGAGGATGTTGTGTTTGGTTTGTGTTTTTAATATCAGGACGTGTACGAGGTTGAGAAGTACTAAAAAAAATAAAAAAAATAAAAAATGAAAAAAAATGAAAAAAAATATTGATAAAAAAATATATTAATAAATAAAAATATAAATAAAAATATTAAAATATAAATAAAAATAGATTTTTTTTTAAAAAAAAATAAAAAAAAATTTTACACAGAATTTCTTGTGGGAGTCATATTAACATACTGTACAGGGTTATTGGAGGTAGGAGGATTGTTACTATTTGGATTGGGTTTTTGTAAATTTCTTTGTGGTTGATTTTGGGATTGGTTTGGGGGAGGAGTCATGTTGACATATTTGGTTTGTTGGTTGGTTTGTGGAGGAGGGTTGTCTTGTCTGGGTTTAGGCTGTTGGGTCTCTTGCTTTGGCTGTGGAGGTGGGATGTTATCTTTACGAGGTGATGTAGCTTTTTTTTGAAAAAAAAAAATAGAATCAAGTTAATTTTAAAACGCTTTTTTAAAAAATTGGGTTTTTATTTATTCATAAAATTGAAATTCTTTTTATTTATTTTAGATAGATTAATTTTAATAAAAACTAAAATAAATGTAAAATTTTAATTTAATTTATTTTACTGCAAAATAATTCAATTCTATTTGGAAATTTTATATTTTTTTAAAAAAAAAAACCTTTAGGTTCATGTCTAAATTCTTGTTTAGGTTCATGTCTAAATTCTTGTTTTGGTTCAATCCTTGGCTCTTGTTTAGGTTCCGATTTTAATTCAAACTTTGGTTCATGTTTTGGCTCATGTTTAGTTTCAATTTTGGGTTCAGCTTTAGGTTCAGGTTTGGTTTCGGGCTTTGGTTCAGATTTAGT
Source organism: Cochliopodium minus (assembly GCA_024220525.1). Taxonomy (NCBI): domain Eukaryota; phylum Discosea; order Himatismenida; family Cochliopodiidae; genus Cochliopodium; species Cochliopodium minus. The sequence continues at coordinate 38,885 of JAMYWO010000302.1, read as the reverse complement.
TTCTATTTTTGGTTCGGGTTGTTTGGGAGGGGTTTCTATTATGGGAGAAGGTGCTTTCACTTCTTCTAAAACTACTTGCTGGGTGATGATCACTTTATTTGGGATCTCCTCTATTATCTCCTCGATGATCTCTTCCAAATCATTGATCAAATTCTCTTCTGCAGGTTCATCATAATCCTCTATTTTTAAAAAAAAATAAAATTATTAGAAAATATTTTTTACAAAATTAATAATAAAATAAATATAAATAAAAAATAAAAAAATCAAATAATAATAAAAAAAAATTTTGAAATTTAAGATAATATTAAAGAAAAATAAAATAAAAATAAATAAAAAAGAAATTAAAATGAAATTTTACCTAATTCAACACTATCTTTTAATTCTTCTAAACTGATTCTGTAACAAGTTTTACAGATAGGTTTTTTGTCGCCTGTCAAATATTTCTTTTTGTCTGTGACATGTTTGGTGCAGACAATACATTTGAAACATTCTTTGTGCCACGACAACCCTCCCACATTCTTACAACCCTGTCTTCCTATCATCTTTTTACAAGATTGGCAATTTGCAAAGAACTCTGACTAATAAATAAAAAAATAAATAATAAAATAAAAATTATATTTTAAATTAAATTTAAATTTAATCAAAAAAATAAATAACAAAAATATATTAAAATAAAATGAAAAAAAATTAAAAACATAGAGTTCTTACCTTACACTCTTGACAATAAGCGAAATTATCCACAAAGACAGCATCCTTCCCAATCAAAGTATTACAGGTTTTGCAGCAAATGCAATCCCAATGCCAAACAACCCCATTGATCACGATAGACTCCTTGTTAGAACCAAAATCACTGCTGCTACAACCAGGACAAGGAGGCTTCTCGGTGACCATGTCGAAGAAGAGCTCGATTTGAAAATACTCTGGGAAGTGTTTGCACTCTTTGTCTTTATGTGCTTTGTCTATGTCTCTTTTCTTTATAACCACGTTTCCTGATAAGTTGATAAATCCCAGATTTACGGTAAGATAAAACATCAAATTCTATTTTAAAAAATGAAAATTAAATTTTAACAAAAAAGAATTTTGAATTTTGATTATTGAATTTTAAACTTTTTAATTTAACATTTTATTTAAAAAAAATTACAGAGGAATTTTTGTTGAAGAAAGAAATTTTTAAATCTCCTTCCAGTTGTATCGAATGGCAAGAGAACTCAACTTGGTACTTCCCTTTGGCGCCATTGAGTGGTTTTGTAGAATACAAAGTTCTTTCGCTCAATAAACTCGTGATAGAAAACCTTCATAAAATGTTAATTAATAACAATGAATATTTTATGGTGAAAAGATTCTTTTTTTGTAAAGGATAAATTATTTAAATTTAAGTTGATTCTAAAGAATAAGGAAAGTATTGTCCTGAATATATTGAATATAATTGTTGAAATTTTTTTTGTAAGAATTTAGTCAGCTCAATATATGTTGGATCATTTATATCTCAACATAAGTTAAATATATATCTTAATTATCATTTTATCATTTTGTATATTTTTATAAATACGATTCTTCTAACATTTTTACTGACAAATTTTCATCAACAAAGAGTATAATCTTCAGAAATTGTTGTTATTTTGAATTTATCCATTTTTTTTTTTTTTTTTGATAATAAAATAATCAAGATTTACCATGGCGAACAACCACCAAATACATCGAAATCAGGGATGGAATTGATCTTTATATGTTTGAGGATTCTCTTGGTGGGAAAGGGGATCTTATTGCCAGAAGTGAGATACTTGTGATAATACCCCACATATCTGATCTGAGAAGGGATGGTGACCCCTTTGCCATCTTTGGTTCTGATGTTGCCATAAAAGTTGAGAGATTCAGATGCTGATTGACATTTGTTGCTGAATATTAAAAAGCAGCAGATCATCGTTCCTGTTCTTCCTTTGCCTGCCTAAATAAATGTTTTTGAAAAAAATTATATTAATCAGATGTGTTTGATTTTTTGATCAAGATGAGTTGTTTATTTTGATTGGATATTATGTTCAATTTAATATTATACGTATAAATATTTTCATTATCCGATTATATATTTATTAATTGGTAAATTTGGATAGATCAAATAACATGATAAGTTTTATTTGAAAATAAATCCTTTGAAATGAATGTTTTTGTTATATTTGATAGATTCATACCTTGCAATGAATCGCAACTAGAATTGAATATAAAGAGTAAAAAGATAGTTACAATTAACTAAATAATAGCATTTAAAAAACTCCGCTTTCTCCTTACCTATCCTCTCGGAATCCTTCTCTAAAAATTCAGATACATGTTTGCAAAATTCTATGATCATCTTGAATGGTGGGGCATTATGATCATCGAATCCAAATTCTTGGACATTCCCAAGAAAATGAGAAGGATTGTATTTTCTTTCACTGCATAAATTATAAATCATGTATTTCCCTGGATGATATTCTTGAAAGAATTCTTTTACATCAATCATTCTGCACAATCAAAAACATCACGAATAAAATAAATAATTCATACACTATAAAAAATTTTAAATATTTTTTTTATTATTTGTTTGACCTATTTCTAATGAAACTTTCTTTTCCTTCACTTGGATATCCCATTGCGATTATTCTATCCGTTATATCTTTTTTAAAATTTTTTAAATTTAAAAATTTTTAAATATCCAATCAAATTGAAAGTTGTTTGTTTATTTTTACATGATAAATCCAAATCGTATCCATCGCTTTGGAATCTCTTCTTGTTTTTTGATACTAATCTTCTAACTAATTTCATTCAAAAAATTTGGAATTTTTTTTTTTATTTGGGCTTTTTATAAATAAAATGAATTTGAACAATTCAATTTTTTTTTATTTTTTTTTTATTTTTTTTTTAAAATTAATTTATAATGTACTGAAAAAAAAAAAAAAATTGTTTGAGACAGAATTTCCAAATCTCCCATGACATTGAATCATTCAAAATTTTTAGGATTCATTCAAAAACTACAAATTGGTGTTCAGATCACTTTGTTACAAAGAAAAACTTTTTCTAACCAAAGAGGCCAGATTAAGAACAGTTAATTTTAAATTTATTTTATTGACAAAATTATCTATTTTTAACCCAAAAAAATAGATTTTTTTTTGATACAAAAAGAAAAAAAAAAGTGGTTTTAAAAGTAATGATACAAAAGTTTGTTGAGAAAAAGAAGAGCCAAAAAAAAAAATAGAAGAAGTCAGCATTAAAAAAGAGAGAAAAACAATAAAAGATATTAGTTACTAGAACTATTTAGCTTGATGTTGGAATAAACAGAAAGCATGGGAAACAAAGATTCTTTAGGAGGTAAAGCATAAGAGAGATAAATCTTTTCTTTGATTCCCTTCAAATCAAGTCTCTTCTCATAATCCTTTTCCAAACAACAAGAAACAAAATCATTGAAATGAATGCTGTATTCTCTATAGTTTTTAAGCTTTGGAGAATCTTCTGTGATGATTTTAATGGCTAATTGTTGAGGAGATAATTCAGCGTTAGGAGGATTTTTTTCTGCCATTTCTATACAAGTGATTCCTAATGCATATATGTCCGATTTTTCTGAGAAAAGAGATTGTTCGACTGTTTCTGGTGCCAAAAATGCTAGTGTTCCCCCCCCTACTGATGACGACACTTCTTTGTTGAATGCTGATCCAAAGTCTGCCAATGCTGCGTTACCAAGTGAGTCTAATAATATATTCGCTGATTTTATATCTCTGTTTTTGTAATGTAAACGAATAATTAAGAAATGATCGATATTATCAAAATATAAAAAGATTGAGAATAAAGATTTATTTATTTTTTGATAATTTATATAATGATTAATGATTATACATTTGATATATTATTTCCTTATTCAATCAGAATATAGTTTTCTTTTCTTTTTTTTTATACCTATGCACAAATCCTTTATTGTGGAGATATTCCAATCCATTTATCACATCTTTTATTATTGTCGCAATCTGCTTCTCACTCAATGGAGATTCGAGGGTACTCATGATATCAAATACAGATCCATTTTCAAAAAATTTTGTGATTAACTTTTTAAAAGGATGAAAATTAGAATTATGAATTATAAAATGATTATTTTGCTTTGAAATTTCGAAGAAATTTTTTTTTTTTTATCTTTTACCCATATTTCATTATCTGTAATAGTAAATCCATAATATTGAACCAGATTTTCATGTTGACATTGTTTCAGCACATCCATCTCTTTCTCTACCATATCTTTATTCATAATCTCTCCATTTTCTTTCTTTATAACTTTCACTGCAACTACAAATTTGCTGAATTTATGCACAGCTTTGAATACTGTCCCAAATCCACTATGAAATGAAATTATATTTTAATTAAGGTGAAATTTTATTATTTTTTAAATTTAAATTGAGTATCCTTTGAAAATTTTTATTTTATTGATATTGGTTTGGAATATTGAATTTATTTTTTTATAGATCTTCATAGATTGTGATTTTTTTTTTTTTTTGACAAAGATCAATTTATAATTTTGGCAAAAAATAATTTAATTTCTTCAAGATTGATTATATACTCTTTTTTTCTATCAAAGAATGAACTCGATAGAAAGAGGAAAGAAATGATCTTTTTTTTATTATAATAAGAGATGTTTGATTTCAAATATATCGGACAATATAGAAAAAGGAGAAATAATAAAATATAACTTTATTTATAAAAGAGAAAATATGAAAGATTTAAAGGTCCATTGAATATATATGGAGAAATCATAATAATTAATTTAAAATATATGAAATATAAAATTTATTTTCTCAATAAAAGGAATATTTATTTTTTTACCCTTGTCCCAATTTGAGAACCAACTGCAAATCTTTGTTATCCTTGAATTCCCAAGTGAGATTCTCAGAAACATAAAAAGCCCTTGTATAATTGATAGGAGCAGATATTTCTTGCATCTTCTTCTTATTGGATGCACTCTTAGTTCTCACCATGAAATTTTTCTTGCGATCTTTCTCCATAAATTTTTCATCCAACAAACCATTTGTAGATTTTTCTTTTCTAAGTATATTGGGACTATTTACACTAGAACTCAATATTTCTTTGCTTCTTCCTCTTGGTGTGAGAAATCTCAAGAGGGAGAATGATTTGTCCTTCTCCTTATCTTTCTCCCTCTTATTATTATTGTTTCCACAGTTGATTGGGATGTTGATGGGGAGTGTTGGAGATGTATCCTTTTTGATGGATAAGGATGTTGATCTCTTGTTCCTTGAATTGATATTCTCGTTCATTTTATAAACTGAACAATTTTTTTTATTTTTTTTTTGAATAATTTCATTTTGGAATTAAAATTTTTTTTTAAAATTAATGTCCCTTTTCTGTAACTGAGTTTAATCAAACCTATCTTATTGATTTCTTTTGATTTAGTTGTCAAATTGATTTTTAAAAAAATTTTAATTTTTTTATTTTATAAAATAAATAAAACAATTAAAATAATAAATTAAAAAAATTAGGGAAAGGAAATTTGTTTAATGAGAATTAATTATCGATCAATCTTTGATAACCACGTTTCTTTTTCAACTTTACTTCTTGAACAAAAGGAGGCCTGAAAAACTTCAAAGAGAGGCACTTGAGAATGATGACCAAACAAGTGAAAGGCATGACAACAGCAGACAAAGAAGGAGGAATGATGACAGGATTAATAAAAGGATAAAACAGTCCACTTGCAAAAGAGATGGCGACAGAGTTTAACAAGAAAGACCATGCCACGTTGAATTTGATTGAGGTGAAGATGGATTTGCAGAGGGAGAGGAGGGTGAGGAGATCCTTGAGATCGCTTTTCACCAAGACTACTTGGGCAGATTCTAGTGCTATGTCTGTTCCTGCTCCTATAGCAATTCCCAAATCAGCTAAATTTTGAAAATGTATTGGATTTAATCTTTTAATTTTTTTTTTTAAAGAAAAATTAGAATTTACCTTGTACCAATGCCGGAGAATCATTGATTCCATCTCCAACCATTGCCACCTTAATGATTTTGAGAAAAATTTTTAAAGAAAAAAAGTTTTTTTTTAAAAAATTTTACCACAGTATTACCATTTTGTAATTCCTTGATTTTCTTCACCTAAAAAATTTAGTTTTATTTTTTTTTCAAAAAAATTTGTTGGGAAAAAAGGTATTTTATTTACTTTGTCCTCAGGTAAAACATCAGCAAGTATGTTGTTGGTGTCGATACCTACTTGTTCAGCAACTCTACTTGCAACAGTAAAATTATCTCCTTCGTACAAAAAAATGAATTAATATAAATAAAAAATAAAATTAAAAAAAAAAATTAAAATAAAACAAAAAAAAACTTTTTTTTTGAAGAAATATTTATTTACCAGTTATCATCCAACATCTTATATTAAGTTTGTTTTCAAGGTGGTGAATAACTGTAGATGCTTGCTCTCTAACAGTGTCAGCAAAATAGATAAGACCTATTAATAAAAATAAAAATAAAAATAAAAATAAAAATAAAAATAAAAATAAAAATAAACATAAACATAATATTGAAACTAATTAAAAATAAATATTAAATATTAAAAAGATAAAATTAAATAAAAATAAAAATAAAAATAAATATTTAAATATAAATTAAGATTGAAAAATAAAAAAAAAAAAAAAAATTAAGAATTTTTACCAGATAATTTGTCATCTACACTAACGTACAAGACAGTCTTTCCTTCATTAGAAAAATTCCTTATTTGTTCTTCCAGAAGAATGTTAACTTTTTCTCCTTTGAGAACCCATTCCTTGTTTCCTATCAAAACTTGTTGTTTGTCGATTTCGCAAGAGATTCCTTTCCCTGAGAAGCTTTGCCACTTCAAAGCCTCTTTCATTTCTCCATCTTCCAAAAACTCCTTTGCTTTTTCTTTTTAAAAAATTTTTTTAATACTTTTTTTGAATTATTTTAAAATATTTTTTGATTTTTTAAATTAATTTTTCCAAATAATTTTTGATTTTTTAAATTTTTACTTTTGATCGCTCTTGCTAGCAAGTGTTGGCTTGGATTTTCAGCAGAGGCCAAGGTCCTAAAGAAAGATTTGTCATCTTCAAACACTCCTCTGTCCAATAGAGTCCAATCAGTAACGGAAAAGTTTCCATGAGTGAGGGTTCCTGTCTAAAATCAATTTTTAAATATTTAGTTTTCATTTTTCATTTTTTATTTTTCATTTTTTATTTTTTAAAAAATTTTATATTTTTATTTTTATTTTTTATTTTTTATTTTTTATTTTTTACTTTATCAAACACAAAGTGTTTTATTTTTTGGGTGTTTTGGAAAATAGATCCGTCCTTAATAAGTATTCCATAATTTGAAGCCACACCAACACCCACCATAACTAAAATAAATGAAAAAATTAAAATCAAACAAAAAAATTATCAAAATTTATGTTTGAAAAAATGTTTTTACCTGCTGTTGGAACTGCCAATCCTTATTTTTTTTTAAAAAAAAAATTAAAATAAAATGTTAAAAATGATAAAAATGAGACTGTTTAATTAATTTTTACCAAGAGAACAAGGACATGAAATAACCAAAACAGAAATTGCAAAGATGAGAGAGAAGAGAAAGTTGTTGTACTCTGATTTTAAAAACGAAAAAAGTTTTCAACAAAAATTCAAAAAAAAAAAAAAAGAATACCTTTTGGAATCCATTTAGCTGGGATCTAAAATTTTTTATGAAAACAATTTAATTAATTTAAATTTAAAAATATTTAATTTATTTTTTAAATTTTTTAATTTTAAATATTTTTTTATGAAAAGATAATCAATTTTATTTTTATTTTATTGAATTTGTTTTTTACTATATGTGCTGATGACAAAAAGAACCAGATCAAAAATGAAAAAAGAGAAACAGCAATGACCAATGGGACGAATACAGAAGAAGCTTTATCGACCATCTTTTGGATTTTTGGCTTTTCTTTTTGTGCGTTTTCTATTAGTCTTATCATTTGGGAAAGAAACGTCTGCGAACCAACTTTGCTTACTAAAAAAATATAAAAATATAAAAAGAAAAATAAAAAGATTTATAAATATTAATTAAAATGATAAGTAACAGAAAAACAAAAATAAATCAAATCAAAATTATAAAAAAAATCCAAATCCAAATCAAAATAATTTAAATAAATTAAAAAAATAAACTGGAAAAAATAAAAAATTAATAAAAATTAAAAAATAATTCACCTTGAGCAATTAAAAGACCTAAAAACCAAAAAATTAAATCAAAAAAAAAAAGATTTAAAAAAAGATTCAACCTTCTTGGTTTACTGTGGATCCAATCAATTTGTCTCCCACAATCTTGTTTCTAGGCATCGATTCACCACTAACCATAGATTCATCAACCGAACTTTCCCCTTTGACCACAACAGAATCAATAGGAACTTTTTCTCCGGGGTAGATTTTAATGATGTCGAATTTCTTCAAGGAAGAAGTTTCTACCTCTTTTTCCTTCAAAGAATGAAAATTAACTTCATTTTGGTCATAATTCTTTGCTTCTACGATTAAATGAGCAGATTGCACTTGTAAACTTATCAACTTTGTGAGTGACTCGGTCGTTTTTGACTGGGCAATCGATTCAATTAGTCTTCCCAAGAGAATGAACGTGATGAGTGTGACGGGAGTTTCGAAGAAAAGAGGGCTGTTGAAATTACTGTCAAAAAAGCCTATCACCATTGCAACGAAAGAGTAAATAAAAGCTGCCCACATTCCCATTGACACCTAGAATCAATAAAAAATGAAAATCATGTTTCTTTTTAATAATGAAATTAAAATTTCATTTATTAATATTTTTTAAAAAATAATTTAAATTATAAATTAATTTTTTTCTTGATATTTTTTATTTTAAAAAATTTTACTAAAACATCCATTGTTGCTGTTTTGGCCATGATGGCCTTTAGAGCTGGAAGATGAAATATTCTCCCCAGCCAAAAATGAGAAGGCAAACAAAAGATGAAAGCGACGATGTACTCAATACTCATGATTCCTACCCTCTTCTTTTGAATGGTTTGTTTGGTTTTCTTGTTGAGGAGCAAAATCATCGTCAACAAAACAGGAGCGAAGAAGATCAAAGAAAATATAAAGTAATTTTTGTTTTTTTGGATTTCATCTTTTTTGCTGATAAGATCAATGTCGCTTCCTTTGCTGGTGTCTTTAATGGAGGCCTTGAAGTTTAGCGATTCAATGTTCTTTATTATTTCTTTAATGTCCGTTGCTCTTTCATCGTACTTGATGTAGCAGGTGGAGTTGATGAAATTGACGAACACCTTTTCTATTCCCTCGTTGTTTTTCAGCTTGTTCTCAATTTCGTTACAGCAACCTCCACAGTCCATACTTTTAAACAAAAAATGCTTAAAGAAGAAAAATTAAAAATCTAGTCCATACCCTTCAATAATTAATTGCAGATTCATATCATCATCGTCTAACTCTTTAATTTCTATGTCATCTTCACAATTTTTACTTTCACAACATGACTTTGCTTCGCTAAAAGAGATCATTTCAATATTATTTGTTGATTTAGTTGAGCTGCAAGATCCTTTCTCATCACAACATGATACCTTTGGTTTTTGAATTAAAATCGGTTCTTTCTTCCCTTCATTACAAGATCCTCTTTCATCACAACAAGATTTCTTTGTTTCTACGACGGATTGATCTTTCTTTATTTGGTTGCTGGGAGTAAATTGACCAAAAGAGGGAATCCCAATGCTTTGGCCTGTGTTTTTAGTTGAGCTGCAAGATCCTTTCTCATCACAACATGATACCTTTGTTTTTTGAATTACAATCGGTTCTTTCTTTTCTTCATTACAAGATCCATTCTCATCACAACATGAATTCTTTTCTTCTTGAATTACAATCGGTTCTTTTTTTTCTTCATTACAAGATCCATTCTCACCACAACAAGATTTCTTTGTTTCTACGAAAGATCGACCAAAAGTGGGAATCACAATGCTTTGGACTATGTTTTTAGTTGAGCTGCAAGATCCTTTCTCATCACAACATGAATTCTTTTCTTCTTGAATTACAATCAGTTCTTTCTTCCCTTCATTACAAGATCCTCTTTCGTCACAACAAGATTTCTTTGATTTTTGGGTTATGATGGGCTCAATTATAATTTCCCCATTAGAGGATCCCACCTCATTGCTAGAAGACTTTTCTTTTGTTTGGAGAATAAGAGATTCTTTTTTTTCACTACTACAAGATCCTTTCTCATCGCAACACGTTGTCTTTGTTTTTTGAATAACAAAAGGTTCTTTCTTTTCTTCATTGCATGATCCATTCTCATCACAACACGATGATTTTACTTCAGTGAAAGAAATAGATTCAACATTCAAGCCTGAATTACAAGATCCTTTCTCATCGCAACATGATTTCTCTTTTGGTTGGGACTCTTTGTTTGTTTTGTTATCGAATGATCCTTCCTCATCACAACACGATGATTTCATTATTGAATTTGATTCGATTTTTCTTTCTTCATCTCCACAAGATCCTCCCTCACAACAAGACTTTTCTTCTGATATTCGAGAAACAGTGGGATCTTTTCCCAAAGTACCATCTACTTCCCCAAAAGAAATCGATTCAACATTCAAGACAGAATTACAAGATCCATTCTCATCGCAACACGATTTCTCAACGATTTGGGTAACAAGGGATTCCTTTTTTTCTTCACTACAAATTCCATTCTCATCGCAACACGAATTTTCAGGAGATGCAGATTGAATCTTATTCTCACAACAAGGTTTAGTACAGCATGATTTGCAAGATTTGTTGGTGTTGGATGTTTTGGAGGTGATGCATGATCCCTTCTCGCAGCAAGGTTTTCTGTTCTCTATGGCGAAGGACTTTAACTGATCAAAAGAAGATTCATCAAAAACAAAACTAGAATCTTTGGTGCTATTGCATATTCCATTCTCATCACAACATGATTCTTCCTCAACTTTCTTTCTTGAATCTGTGCTGATTATTTCAATCTCGGTTTTTTCTTCACCACAAGATCCATTTTCATCACAACTAGATTTCTCTTCTGATTGAATTAAAATTGGCTCTTTATTTTCTTCATTACAAGATCCATTCTCATAGCAACTAAATTCTTCCTCAACTTTCTTTTCTGAATCTGTGCTTATTTTTTCAACAATCTCGGTTTTTTCTTCACCACAAGATCCATTCTCATCACAACATGATTTTTCTTCTGATTGAATCACAATTGGATCTTTATCTTCACCATTACAAGATCCATTCTCATCACAACAAGATTTTTCCTCAATATCCTTATTATTCAAATTTGAGTTGATAATTTCCTTATCTTCTGAACAATAAGATTCTTCGCATGATGATTCTGATTTCTTCTTTTTATTTCCCTCATTAAATCCCGATGATTCTTTCTTATCACAACATCCTTTTTTGCAGGTTGTAAATTTAAATGAGGGGCCATTATTTTTCTTTAGATCATTCCCAAAAATAGATTCTTCTCTAATATTGGTTAAATCTGATGTATTTTCTTCTAATTCCATTGATATCCTTTTCTTTCTTTACTTTTTTTTTTATAAAAATCAAATGAAAAAAATTCATTTTGTTGAACCACTTTCCTACTCAAATTTTAGCTCTTCAATTTTGATCTATTTAAAGCTATTGGTCTTCGTGATCTGTTTTTTAAATTTTAATAGAAAGTTTAGAAATTATGAACTTCAATTGAGTCAAAGAAGTTAATTTTTTCACCAAAATGTGGGCTTGTTTATTCAAAAAAAAATTCATTTTCAAAAAAAGAAAAATTGATAAAAAATAAAAAAAAAAAATGAAAAATTTAAAAAAACCCACCATTAAATATTTCAAAAATGTATTATCTAGATCCATGTCCACCAAAAACAATAAATATTTGATCCCTCTTATCAATGGTAAATTGGGTGATGATGATTTTAGCATCTTGTTTTATAGGGGAAAAGAAAAGATCTCACCATGGCATGATATAGATTATAAAAATGAAGAGGGATTGTACAATTTCATAGTTGAAATACCAAAAGAGTAAAATATTTTCTTAATTTTCTACTCTTCTTTGATTTTTCCTTTACCTTTTTAAAAAGCACAAATAATAAATTGGAAATTGAAACAGGGACCCCATTTAATCCAATCAAACAGAGTTTGGATAAGGAAGGATTGATAAGGTAAAAATATATTATCATTCAATAAGACATTATATTTAAAATGAGATCCATATTTATCAATTATTTATCAACAATTGGATCCGATATCATCAGTTATCATAAAAATTACGAAATAAATAAAAAATTTCCAAAAATTAAATGAATTAGATGTTATTATCTGAATCACAATCATATATATACATCTGGACATAATTACATCCTATCCATATTTCATAATCAAAAAAATATAAATTTTGAAACAAAGATCCTCAAATTTCGAATACATAAAATTTAAAAAATATTTCTCTTCAAAAAAAAAAGATACTTAGGTATAAATAAACCATGGAATTATGGAGCAATACCACAAACATGGGAAAATCCAAATCAAAAAGATAAGATCACGGGCTATCCAGGAGATTCAGATCCCGTCGACGTGGTAGATCTGAGCAGCCACAGACTGCAATCAGGACAAGTGGTGCCAATCAAAGTGGTGGGAGGATTCGCCCTTCTGGATCAAGGAGAGATAGATTGGAAAGCCCTATCCATCCCCATCTACGATGAACTCTACGAACAAATCAATGATATCGAGGATGTGGAGAAATTCTTGCCTGGCAGACTTCAACAGATTTATCATTGGTACAAGACTTACAAGACTCATGAGGGGAAGGGCGAGAACGATTTTGCTTTTGATGGGAAGCCTGTGAATCGATCGATGATGGAGCGCGTTTTGGATGAGACTCATGAGCAGTGGAGGTTGAATAGGGATTCTTTCGCCAAATGAGTCCATCTAGATGAACTCACCCACAAAATTATATTGTATGCCAATGAATTGATTAATATATTTATTAAAAAATATTTATTACCTTCATTGATCCTAATCCTTTTTTTAAAAAAAACTGCAGATCTTTTTAAAAAGAACAGATCTTTCGTTAGAAGGTAAAAAAAAAAATTTCTTTTTGAATTTTCTTTTTCAAATTTAAACAAGAAAAGAAAATATTTTTTTAAAAAAAAACACTTTTTAATTTGTTCGATTAATTTCTTTGATCGAACACTCTTCGAAATAAGATCTTCCAAAACATTTGTTGTTTTTGTATTCTGGTCTTTCGAGTTTTTGAAGTTGTTTTTCCTCTTTCTCCTTTATTTTTCTATACTTTTTTCCATCCTTATAAGAATAAACCTGTATTGGTTTTTGAGATATATCTTTTTTTTTTCAAAAAATCTTTTATTTTTAAATTTAATTTTCTTACCTCCAAATTTTTTGTCATGAATATTGCAAACTTGTTTTGCTCCATCTTCAGTAGTAAAAGAAATTTCTATAAATCCTGTGAATTTTTTATTTGAATCTCTTTCAATTTTTATATCATAATAACCCATTTCATTTTTTTGAATTTGTGAATAATGCGAAAAGAAATTAAACAATTGTATTTGGGAGATATCTTTTTCATAAATCACCACCAATATTTTTTTCTTGTTTTTACAATTTTTAATCATTTTATTTCGATGTTGTTTTTCTATTAATCTTATAATTCTAAAACTAATTTTAAAGAAGAAAGAAAAAAAAAATTAAAACAATATTGAATCAAATTGTTTTTTTACTAATAATCCAATCATTTCTTTTTTTTTTTTTTATATATTTTTATCCAAAAAAGTCAATATTAAAAAAAAAAATAATTAATTTTTCAGTGAAAAAAATTTTTAAAAGGAGGAAAATAAAATTTATAAAAAATCCTTTTGGGTCAGGTACTTTCTTCCAAAAACATTGAACATTAAGTAAATGAAATATAAGAAAATTAAATAAATTATAAAGTAAACCGAAAAATAAATGGGGATGGATTCGTAATAGCTTTTCCTAAAATAATTTTTGTTGAAAGAAAATTTCTTGTTAAATTTGTCTAAAGATTGTTTTTTAATAAAAAAAATATTGATGTCTAAAGGGAGAAATTTGAGAAAGAAAAAAAGCAAAAAAAAAAAACTTTTCCAATTAGACGGATCGGACTTAATAATTGTTATCATTATTGGTACTTGAAAAAGGGTTATAAGGGTTTTGCCCATCTTGTTGCTGTTGTAAAGAAGAAAGAATGGATTGGATTTGGTTGGGGATACTACTGGGAAGGGAAGTGGGAAGACTGGTGGGAATGGGAGGGAGAGTAGGATTGTTGGATTGTTGGGTTAAAAGGGGATGGGATTGTTGGTAATAAGAGTTTGGATCATTTTGGGGAGGGATTAAACTGGAGGAAGTATTGTTCATAAACTTGTGGATTTGGCTGCTTAAACTGTTGTCTTGTTGTTGTTGCTGTGGTTGGGATTGTTGGGGAAGCTGGCCTTGTTGGAAGTAAGGATTGGAAAGACTTTGAAGAGGTTGGACTTGGTTAAAATTGGTCAAATTGGGTAAATGGTTGAGGGAAGAAGTTTGGGGATTGGGATTGCCGGAGTTAGGCAAATTACCGACCTGGGGAAAGACGTTTGAATTACTCATCAAAGAGGGATTGGCAATCAACATGCTGAGCAAATTGGTGACAAGAGGGTTGGACAAAAGATTTCCTTGAAGTTGACTTTGGTTATTATTGTTTGTAAACAATGGATTATTAAGAAACTGTTGTTGGGGTTGTTGCTGTTGTTGTTGTTGTTGTTGGTACTGATTAAAAGGTTGGAAAGTGGACAAATTTATTTTTTCGTATTTTGCAACGATGGATGCAACTTCCGAAACAGAGATGTCAGTTATTCCCTGCTCTCTCCTCTTTTTTCCCAACACGTTGAATCTGCACGTTTGGTTTTTCAGGTTTTCTCTGCCCACTACGATCACATATCTGTAGCCTTGTATTTCTGCTTCTTGTATCGCTTCTTGGATGGGATTCTTGTCTAGGAACAAAGAAGCGGCTCCCCATCCAAATCTGGTTCTGATTATATTCGCTATAGATTCTGCATAATCACTGAATTTCGAGCATTAAATCATTATTTTTCAATATAAAGTAAGATTTAATTTATAAAGGGTATATTTAAGATGATAAGGTATAAAATAAATATTAGTTCCAAATAACAAAAAAATATTTTTTTTTTTTTACAATTGTTGATCTCCCAGATATAAAACTTTCAATACTCTCGAATCATCTTTTCTTTCTGGTGTATAACTGTTTCTTCTTTTATGATTATTGTTTCTACTATTTCTATCTCTAGATCTTGATCTATCCCTTGATCTCGATCTAGATCTCCTTCTCCTTGTATTCCTGCTTCTAGATCTATTTCGTTTTGGACTTTTGGATCTGTTCCTAGATCTTGAAGAACTTCTTGATCTTTTATTATTGATTCTATTCCTTGGTTCTCTATTATCAGCTATATTCAAATCTGATTATATAAAAAGAAATTAATTTCAGTTATTATAATAAATAATGAATAGAAGTGATTATTTGTGGTTATAAAAAATGAGAAAGTGAATTAAATAAATTTCTATTCTTTTACCTAATCTCATATCTCCTACTAATCTTCCTTGTTCTCCTTTCATTGCAGCTTTTGCTGATTCAGGATTATCGAATTGGACAAAACCAAAGCTTTTTTTGATCACTATTTCTTCTATTATCTTACCATATTGCTTAAATATATCATAAAGTTCTTTTTTATTTGTTTTTTCAGAAGCCTGTTTAAGAAATATTGAGGAATTATTAATTTTCCTTTTTAAGAATATTTATTTTATTTATATTTATTTTATCATTAAAGTACCAAGTTTCCTATAAAGAGCCTTGAGTTATCTGGTCTTTTTATTGGATCACGATCTCTATTATCTCGATCTCTATTATTATTATCCATTATCTTTGAAGGCAAAAAATGAATTTATATCCTATTAGTTATTTGGAAACTAATTTTTTTTTAATTTTATTTTACAAAGTTTATAAAAAATTATTTCCAACATATTTTTCACAACAAAAAAAAATCTTTTTTTTTCTTCAAGAAAATAAGCTAATCCAATTATCTTTTTTTTTTGATTAAAGGCTTATCCATATTATTTAGAAAATTTCCAACAAATAAATTAAATCAAAAAAATAAAAAATAGTTTTTGAGAATTAATTAAATTTTTATGTATTATATGTTTGAATTTAAGCCTATTTTTCATTTTAACTCATTAAAAACTTAACTAGTAGTTTTAAAAAAACATTTGGAAAAAGTTAAACTTTAACAATGAAAAATTTTCTTCAGAGTCAAATGAAATTGTGGAAGTTTGGAAGGTGAAATATTAATTAATTTTATCAAAATAGGCAAAGTTGAAATTTATATGAAAAAATTAAAAAAAACTCTTTATCAAATATTAATTTGAAAAAAATTTTCTTTTAATAGAAAACCTCATTATCAACTTTTTTTTTGTTGTGAATAGCAATTTAGAAGAACATTTTGGATCTCAACCTTTTTTTTAAATCTATTTTTTTTTTTTTTTTTCAATTGACACATACAGATTAAGAAAAAAAAAAATTCATTGTGAGTCTACCTTTAATATGATAGATCCCACAAGAGAATTAAAATTAAAGAATATCTCATTATTATCTTCATCATTTGACAGCAGTAAAATTGCAGTCTCTATGTAAGAAAATATAAATTTTTTTTTTAGTTGGCTATATATATAAACAATATTTGCCATATATTCTGAGATCTGGATTGTTGAACAAAATGAAATTGGCATATAATTTATACTCAGATATAAAATTTCTCCACAAAAAAAAAATACAAAGACATAATCATACATATCTACGCATAATTTTCATTTTGAATATCCATTTGGAATATCACATTCAAATTTTGATTGAATACTTTAATTATTTTATTATTTTTGCAAATCAAATAAAGAAAGAAGGAATTGGTGATAATAGATACATCAACATTCGAAAAGGAGAAAGAATACATCCCGTATGATAGCAGAGATCTCAACAGCATCCAATTTTCACCACATAATATCAGCAAAAACCTGGTGATCTGTGGATCAACCAAACATCTGTTCATCTATGATGTAGATGGGAATCAAAAGACACATATCTCAAGTATGATGGCACATACAAGACCCATATCAGATATCTCGTGGAGTTTATTCAAGAAAGAATTGGTGGCAACCTGTTCTGCAGATCAGACGATAAAAATATGGGATATAAAAACTTTCAGCACTGTTTCTAATACTCCACAGATGTCCGTAAGCAATTTTAACAACAGCAAAGAAGTTCGGATGAATTCAAATGGTGTCACCACAATAAAATGGAACAGGTAAAAAAAAATTTTTTTTTTTCAAATAATTTAAAATTTCTTGTTCTTTGTAAAAATTTGTTTTATGAAAATTTCTTGTTTCAATATTTAAATTTTTTTTTAAAATCAATTTTTTTTGAAACTTTAAATTTCTTTTTTTTAGGTTCAACCCAAATTTGCTTGCAAGTGGTAATGAAAGAGCTGTGTTTTTTTGGGATATAAGAAAGAAAAGTCCCGTCAGTTTCATAACAGCTCACTCTGGCAAAATATCTTCAATAGACTGGAGTTATCAGAGTGAGTTTCAACTCCTCACTTCCAGTCATGACAAATCTGTCAAAATTTGGGATACTTTTTCCAAAAAATCTCAAAGCACATTTATGCTATCTTCTCCTGTATTAAACGCAAAGTTTAATGTAAAAAGTTTTTTGATTTTTTTTTTTTTGATTTTTTTAATATTTTTATTTTAAATATTTTTATTTTTATCAAAAATAATTTAAAAGCCTTCTGGTGATGGTTTTGTAACTCATGAAAGTGGAGACTTATCATTGAAATTGTGGTCCAACAATAATCATAACAACAATCTCTTTTCTTTCAATGGATGCACGGATTCTGTCCAGAATTTCGTCTGGATACTGAGAAACAATTCTTATCGTATCTTGGCCACTTCAAGAGATTCGTGCCTTAGAGAGTGGGTCATAACAGAGAGTCAACTTAAAGTAATAATCTTTTAATTAATTATTTTTTTTAAAATTTTTTAATTTTAATTATTTTAGTTGATAAGTTTCTTACTTTTTTTTTTAAAAATTTCAATTTATTTTAAATATTTTACCTATTTTAATTATTTATTTGATATTTGGTTTTTTTTTAAAGTTTCAATTAAAAGTTTTCCTTTTATCATTATTTAAACAAATAAAAATTTCTTTTTTTTCAACTAACTATTTTTAAAATTACTTTTTGAAGACTTTGGATATCACACCTGCTAAAGAAAACAAAATGAACACTAGTATTGACAAAAACAACGAAACAAAAAAATCACAAGAAAGCATGAACTTAAACTTTGTCAACTTGACTCAGGAAATATCCTACTTGACCGTTTTCAACATCCCCGATGTACATTTAACTAACATCTCCAGTGCCAATCGTGAACTTGTTGCCACCATTTCGAAAGATAATATTGTCGTTTCCATAAAAATTACTTTTCCATCCATGTATCCTCATGCTTCACGTAAAGATATGATTATTATTTATTATTATCATTGATATTAAATTTTATTTGTTTTCAATTTTGTTTAATTTTTAATATTTTATTTTTATTTTTCGTTTTTTGTTAATAATTTGTTTTTCATTTAATCAATCAAAATGTTTAGAATATTTTCGTTCAATATTCAATATTTACATTTTTTTTTTTTAAAAAAAGCTGGATTCGACTTTTTGAATACCACAACTGTTTCTATTCAGGCAAAATCCAGAATTACCGAACTCCTCAACGAAGCTGCCCAAACTCGCGTCAATCAGAACAAGACTTGTTTGATAGAATGCCTCACCCAACTCTCCAACCTTTTGAACGACCAAAATGAACTCAAAGTAAAAAAAACAATTTTGTTGATCATTTCAAACAATAATTTTAATATTTCATTCAATTTAAAAAATTTGTTTAATTTAATTTTTTGTTTCATTCAAAATTTTTAGAAAATGGAAAATCCTGTTTATCCTCCTGGTTATTTAGAAAGACAAATTCCCTTTCCAAGGTAAAAAATTTCTTAAGAAAATAAATAGTGAATCAAAATAAATATAAAAATAAACACAATATAAATAAAAAAATAAAAATTTAATAAAAAAAATAAAAAAACAAAAATACAAAGAAAAATAAAAAATGAAAATTGGAATATCCATTATTTATTTTAAAATCAATAAATTATTTTTTAGAACATGTGGAGCAACATTCGCACCCAACGGAAAGCTGGTTTACTTCATCAACAAAAACACAAGCGAAAAGAAGAAAACCAACGAGTCCTTCGAACAACAAAACAAAGAAGACCAGCTCCTCCCCAAATCCTACTTTGATTATCAACAAAACACAAACTCACAGTACGAGTCTTATGAATTTATGGATTATTTGAACGGAGAAACCCCTAACAAAACTTATTTCGATTTTTTGCAGCTTTATGGTCTCAGTGGCAGCAGTGTTAGTTCTACTCATTTTGGTTCTCCTCTTTTGCCTCAGTTTTGTGTCATTAATTGTGATCCTTCTGTTTATCTCTCCAAGAAGTTTGTCAAGTTTTATAGGTACCAAAAACAAAAATTTTGATTTAAAAAACATTTTAAAAATTAGGAAATTTTGAAAATAAATATAAAAATAAATATTTAAAAAATAAAACTTTAATAAATAAAAACTTAATAAATAAACATTAATGACATTTATAAATAAAAAATTAAATTTAATTAAAAATGGATATTTATAAAATTATTAAATGTTTAAAAATAAAAATAAATTCGAAAACCAATTTTTTCTTTTTAGTTTTGATTATCTTAATCCAATTACAGCATGTGAAGATTTAATCAAAATGTCAATAGAAAAAAGGGTAAATACAAAATTTTAGAATTTTTTTTTTTAAAATTATTAATTCATTTTTTGAATTTTTTTTTTTAATTTTTTTTTTAAATTTTAGAGAACAGATTTGATTAAATTGTGGAAGATTGTCAAGGATTTGATAGAGGCTTCTGTTGACATGTACAAACAGAGTTTCACTGAATATAAACCCAACTTCCTCTGGAATGTTACTCCAAATGGGACAAAACTAACCAACGATCTGTAAAAATCATCTTATTTATTTTTTCTTATTTTTAAATTTTAAAATTTTGATTAATATTTTTTAATGTTTTTTTTTATTATTTTTTAAATTTAATTCAAATTTAATTCGAATTTAATTATTTATTTAAAATTTATTTTGATTTAATTTTTAATTTGTTATAATTTTTTGGTTTTTTAAATTTTTTAATCACATTTTTATTTTAATACTGAAAAAAGATTTGATCACTACCTCCAAAAGAAAGATGTGGAAACATGCTCCTTGCTGATATACGTGCTAAGCATCTGGGACAGGGCCTTGTTCGAAAAAGAAAAGAGAAAATTCGACAGAATCAACAAAAAAGTGGAGAAACAACAAAAAGAGAAGAGGGTTCCTCCTCTCAACGACGAAAACAAAAAAATCAACTCTTCTTTCGACAAAGATCTTTTGGAGAAGAGCACTGAGCCTGTCCGCCCTTTCACCAACAAGATCCGCAACTTGTTTTCTAAAGGTGAGAATAATCCTCCTGTTTATCATCACAACTCTTCCATCAAGGATTATTCCAAGTAAAATTTTTTGTCAATTTCATATACTTTTTATTAATATTTTTTTTTTAATTCTTTTTTTTTTTTGATTTAATATTGTTGTTTTCATAAATTTTTTATTTTTGTCAATTTGATTTACTTTTTATTAATATTTTATTTTTCCTTTTGATTTTTATTTTTTGATTTAATATTGTTGTTTTCATATGTTTTTTATTTTTGTCCATTAATTTTTCACTTCATTGCAAGTAAAATTTTTTTGTTTTTTTTTTTTTTTTCATCAAATTTTTGTTTAATTCATTTAGTTTTTATTATTATTTTTTATTTTATTTCATAAATTTTATTTTTT
>JAMYWO010000302.1:0-17729 GCA_024220525.1 Cochliopodium minus | reverse complement strand
TTTTTTCATCAAATTTTTGTTTAATTCATTTAGTTTTTATTATTATTTTTTATTTTATTTCATAAATTTTATTTTTTTAAAATTTTCACTAGAATGAAGGAATGTGATACAAAGCCAAAATTTTCTCACCCAAAAAAATTCAAAGACCAAAGTTCTAGTCTCGAGAAAAAATCTATTTTCACTGAAAATCTTGAAAACCTTTTCCCCAAAATGAGATTCGTTTCCAAGAGCTTTTGATAGGTAAATAAAATAATAAATTTTTAAAAATAAAATAAAAATTAAAAATTAAATAAATTAAATTTAATAAATAAAAATAAGATTGAAAATTAAAATAATTTTTTTTTAGAAAAACAAAACAAAATGAACAATTTGTACATAGAAGTAAACACACATTGTTACAAAGGAACACAAGAAATACTCTCAATGTGTTTTGTATTTTCAGAATTTTGTCTCGTTGGGAGTTTGATGACAAGACTTCCTATGGAATCTGTATCAGTTTTGCCTTTCACAATTTGGATAAACTTTCCAATATTTAACAAAGGTGTCTGAAATATGTAAATAATTTAAAATTTAAATTATTTTAATTTTATGAAAATTTTTAATTAATTTTTTGAAAATGCGATCAGAGTTGTCTGTCATTGCGAAGCATCAAAGAAAAAAGTTGAAAAAGAAAGACTACACAAATGTTGATGAAAAGTTTTCTGTATGTAAAGTTTGCAAAATTATCCTCTTACATGCTCTGTGTGTAGGTCACTGGTCAAGGGTATTTTTCAATTTTTCCTTTTATTTTTTTATTTTTATTTTAGGTTGTCAATGGTTTGTTTGCTTTGTGGACATGGAGGACATGCTCAACATATCA
This sequence comes from Cochliopodium minus, assembly GCA_024220525.1. Classification (NCBI taxonomy): domain Eukaryota; phylum Discosea; order Himatismenida; family Cochliopodiidae; genus Cochliopodium; species Cochliopodium minus. The sequence goes on along the minus strand of JAMYWO010000302.1, from coordinate 16,870 downwards.
ATGAATGGTTTCAACTCAAAGAGACTTTTCGTTGTCCTACTTGTTTGTGCAAATGTTGTTTTTAAATTATTTAAAAGAAAATAAAAAAAAAATTTTTAAACTATATTATTTTTTATTTTTATTTCATTTTCTTTTCTAACAAATTATCTACATATTCACAATCATCTCTTTTATCCAATATTTCAAAATAAATTTTTATTGTCAGAAGAAATCTTTTTGAAAAGAGATTTGTCCACAGATTCATTATCATCATTATTAAATTCACAATCTTTGTCTGAATGAGCAAAGTTTTCCATAATTTCTTTTGCCTTTTAAAACAATTAAAAATAATCATTTTAATAAAAAAAAAGAGGTTTACCATTGAATCATTTGGTAATTTTTTAACTGGATTTAACTTTGTATTTTCTTTATGCTGTTTTTCTGTTTTGGTTTTAGCTATTTTGCTTTGCTCATTTGAAGCACGGAATTTTAAAAGATCTTCAAAGGAGTTTTTGGAAAGAGGTATATTTCTTTTTTAAAAAATTAAATTTTGTTTTATTGTTTTACTTAATTTTTTTATTTACAGTTCTTTTGCCATTTCTTGTCTAACATTTTCAGAGAATAAAACAGGATCTTTCTTTTCTTGTTCGTTTGGGTTATACACTGGTAAATAAGTAATGTCAACATAATTTACAAACTGAACCATACAAAGACACATTGAAGTAAACAAATTTAATCCATCTGTAGAATAAAATTTATCAATAAAAGAAAAAAATTAAAAATTAAAATTAATTACGTGGAAAAGATGGGTCCTTATAAAAAATTTGAATTTAAGAAATTTAATTTTTTATTAAAAAAAATAAAAAATTTTTTTACAAAAAACTTATTTCTATGGAATGAAACAACAGCTGGTTGTACAGGCAATCCACTTGCAAAAGCACCCTGTTTAAATTTTATCAAAGTTTTTCCATTTGTGCAAGTTCCTAAGAAAAAAAAGTTTAATTTGAAAAAAAAATTCTTTAAAAAAAGTTGAATTTAAAATTAAATCAAAATAAACTTGAATAAACACAAAATTAAAATTGTTTTAACCTTCAGGATAAATCAGAATGGAATCCCATTTTTTGTTGGACTTGGCTCTGTTGATTATTAATTCTCTTGCTTCTCCCCTTTTTTCTTTACTTTCACGTTCAACTAAAACAGATTGTATGGCTAACAAAAGAGTTCCAACAAACAAAACTTTTGAGTTTTCAATCTAAAATAAAAAAAATAAAATAAAAATAAAATAAAAAACTTTGTTGATTTTACTTTTGATACAGGTGAACATCTTTTCAAAAACAAAAAAAAGAATAATTTCAATGAATTTTTTTTATTTATTTTTTTTACATTTGTTGTGATTCAAAGAGGATAGGATCTATCCACGATGTATGATTTCCAACAACCACTGGAGCATCTTCTCTTCTTGCAGGTTTTCCTTTCACATTGACCCAATAGAATCTAATTTTAAAAAAAATTGTTAGCATAATTAAATTTTACTGAAATTTCAATTATTTTTAAATTATTATTGATTTTTTATTTACCCTAATAAAATTAATCCTATTTTGCTTGTTACAAACAATGATTTATCTCTCAAACTCTTTCTCCATCCTTTCAATGGATCTCTTTGTATATCTTCGAATGAAAGACCACTCAATGCTATTTTATTGCAAACATAATTCAAGAATGCAATAAACATGAACAAGATTATTCTTATAGGAAGCAAGGTTAATCTTGAAGGATAATTATAAATTAATTTAGCTGAAATTTAATTTTTATTTAATTTTTTGAAATTTTACCCACATAATAGTATCTTTTGTTTTTAAAGGAAAATTAAGGAATATTAATTTCTATTTCTCCATTATATATGTCTATTTACTTTGAACCATTGATATATTCCTTTTTTCTTATGAAGAATAGACTGTTCAAATGGATTTATTTCTTCTATTCCATTCTTTTGTTCTGACTTGATTTTATTATTCATATTTTTGGATTGTAAGTAATTTTCTCTTTATTTTTCGGATGGTTAGACTGAAATTTTTTTTTATTTTTTTTTAAATAAAAATGTCAATTATTATTTTCAACAATTCTTTTGGATAATGGTCCTAATAATCCATCTTTTTTAAAAATTATCATATAATTGATTTAACTTGAAAGAAAAATCAAAAATCTAAACAATTTTGTAAAATAAATAAAATTTAGCTGAAAAGAAATTATCGAATAGAATAAAGAATGAGGTGTATACCAAACAGTTTTAGATTTTTTTAATTAATTGGATGTTAAAGCAATTCAACATAAAAAAACAAAATTAAATACAATTCATTGATTAACTTCATTGCTGTATTTTCTAATCCTTTTTAATAAAAATTTGCTTTCATGGAGATGGAGAAAACATGTTATTTGATGCAGTTTCAATTCTAGATTTGATTGATTCATCAAAATTAAAAAAAAAATTTTATTATCGCAGTATTGTAATTCATTTGGAAGAATCATCTTCTAATACAAAGTTACTCAAATTTATAGATTGATTCAATAAACTCAATCTAATATCAGAAATGCTAGAATTTTGTACAATGGCATAAGCCAAAGCTTTGAAAATAAAAGTATGCTCAGGATTATCCTTGAGAAATTCAATGAATTGATCTGCGGAGATTTTCTTGTTTCTTTTGTTGTCTATTCGGTCAAATAATCTTTCAACATCTGGCCAGTTCTTCCCAGAAATCTTTCCGAAAAGAGTTTTGAAATCATTTTTGTCAACAAGTCCGTCTTTATCTTTGTCCATTGTAGAAAAACAAAATTGGATAGTCTCAGAAGCTTCAGCGTTATTTTTGGAGCTCAAATAAAACATTCTTTGTAATTTAAAATTTTATTAACAAATATTGTTTATTTTATTAATATTTTTTTATTTTATTTATTTTTTACCCAGAGACAAATTCCCTGAAATCTATTTCACCATCTTGATTTACATCAAATAATTGGAAGAGTTGAGATGTAAACCCATTGAATGGAATTGAAAGAGCCTATTAAAATTTAAATAATTTTTTATGTTATTTTGGAAAAATGACAAAAGAAATAAAACTTTTAAAGAAGAAAAAAAAAATAAAAATTTTTTTTAACTTGACAAAATTCACTTGCTGAAACTTTTCCAGTATTATTTTTACAGTAACTCGCAAACTTTTCTAATAGTTGTTTCGCCTTTTGTAAAAAGAAAATGGAATTATTTGAAAACAAAAAGATAAAGTTTGATTGTTTTACTTTGTCTATTGAAAAATCTTTGGACATTTCTCTAAGATTACTGTAAAAAGTGTTGTATGAATTAAGGGGAAGATTTTTCTTGATTGCATTTTGCATCATAATAACATCTTCGAAAGCATGATTAGTAGTCGGAACATTCCTTTAAATATTTAAAATTTTAAAAAATGAAAAAATGAAAATCAAAAAAAATCAAATCAAATTCAAAACAAAAAATGATGAACAAATAAAATTATTTTACATTGCACTGGCCATTTTTTGGCGAACTCCTTCAGCATACAAAAAAGGATCTTTTTTCTCTTCTTCATTTGGATAGTATACATCCAAGTAAGTAATATCAACGTAATTTACAAATTGAGTCAAACATTTCAAAAAAGATAATCCCATATTTACTCCAACTAATCCAATTCAATCATTAAAAACAAATTTTTGAAAAAACTTTCTTACTTGGAAATGTAGGATCCTATTTCGAAAATAAACAAAACAAAATTTTAATTCAAATTGTGGTGAATAAATTAAATTTGATAAATTTTACATAGTGTTTATTTCTTTTCCATGAAACAATCACTGGTTGAACAGGAACTCCACTCAAAAAAGCTCCTTTTTAAAATCATTTAAGAAATTGAATTTTTTAAAATGAAATCAACTAAAAGACTTTTATTTTACCTTGTTTGAATTGAACAATAGCACTTCCATTTGTACAAGTTCCTTTAATTTAAAAATCACATTTAAAAATGATTAACTTTTAAAGAACTTTTTACCTTCAGGATAAATCAAGAGTTGTTTCCATGGTAAACTTGATTTAGGTCTTGACTCAAGTAATACTTTTGCTCCTTCTTTATTATTTTTATCTTCTCTTGCAATCAATATTGACTGTGTTGACAAAAAAAAAGAACCTATAAATGGAAGTTTTGCATTTTCAATCTTTTTAAAAGAAAAAACACATTAATAAATATACATAAAATTATTATTAAAATAAAAAATAAATTATTATTTAAATTAATTTTACTTTTGAAACAGTCATTGGACTTGTGGAAAAAATTTTATCAGAATAAATTTTAAAAGTAAAATAAATTAAAATAAAATTTTAAATTACCAAAGTTGGGAAGTCATCAAAATAGGTTCTATCCATGAAGTGTGGTTCCCAACAACCACTGGTGCTTCGTTTCTACTTGCTGGTTTTCCTTTCACGTTTATCCAATAAAATCTTTTTGAATAAATTTTGAATAATACAAAAAAGAAAAAAAGAAATTACCCCAACAAAAAGATAATCATTCTGGTTGAAATTTTGATTGAATAGTCTCTCAAGTTTCTTCTCCATCCTGTGAGTGGCTTTTCTTGAAGATCTTTGAAAGATTTCCCTATAATCGTGAGTTTTAATATCATCAATGTGGTAACAAAGGTTGCCAATATCAAAATCAATCTGATTGGAAGCAAGGTCAATCTGATAATCAAATAAGTGGAGGGATTATAAAATCAAAAGTAAAATAATTTCTTATTAATTTACCCACAAACGATTATCTATTCCATTTATTGTTAATTAATGTCAATGATTGAAAGATATTGTGATGAATTTTTTTTTTCTTCTTTTTTTACCTTGAACAATTCATATGCACCTCTTTTCTTTTTGTGTATTGGACTCAAATCGAAAGGATTCAAAATATTCTCTTTTCTCAAATTTTCCATTTTTTTTTATTTTTAATTATTTATTTTCAAAGAATTTTTGGTTGGAGATCCACAATGATCAAAAAAAAAGTTCCGACAGAGAATGATAAAAAAAATTTTGGAAAACAGACTTTTTAATTATTATCTTTAGATTGTTGCTCTTTTCTCTTTTGATACTCCAAAATAAAACCACTCATAGAAACAGAACCCTGTCTAAGCCTGCTCATTCTAATATTGTTCAAGTTGGTGTTTTCAATGATGGCATAAGCCAAAGCTTTGAAGATGAAAGTATGTTCAGGATTATGTTTGAGATAATCGATGAATTGTTTGGATGAAATCTTTTCGCTCTGAGATGTATCGATTTTGTCGAAGATAGCTTCGATCTCCTTCCAACTGTTTCCAGCGATTTTCCCGAAAAGAGATTTGAAGTCTTTTTTCTCAATAAAGCCGTCTTTGTCGCTGTCCAACTCCTCAAAACAAAATTGGATCGTTTTAGAGGCTTCTGCATTATTTTTGGAGCTCAAATAAGTCATTCTTTTTCAATTAAAATATTATTCATATTAAATAATAAAGTTTTTAAATAAGAAATATTGTTTTGTTTCATTGTTTCATGTATTTTATTTTTACCCAATAACAAATTCCCTGAAATCAATTTCACCATCTTGATTTACATCAAATAATTGGAAGAGTTGAGATGTAAACCCGTTGAATGGCATTGAAAGAGCCTATTAAAATTTCAAATAATTTTTTTGTTATTTTGGAAAAATGAAAAAAGAAATAAAACTTTTAAAGAATAAGAGTAAAAAAAAAATTTTACGTGACAAAATTCGCTTGCTGAAACTTTCCCGGTGTGGTTTTGCCCATAATTAGCAAACTTTTCTAGAAGCTCTTTCGCCTTTAATAAAAAATGAAATTATTTCAAGATGAAACAAAAAGAAAAGTTTGATTGTTTTACTTTGTCGAGTGAAAAATCTTTGGACATTTGTCTTAAAGTACTGTATTGTGTATTGTAGGAATTTCTTGGTAGGTTTTTCTTGATTGCATTTTGCATCATAATAACATCTTCGAAAGCATGATTAGTAGTCGGAACATTCCTTTAAATATTTAAAATTTTAAAAAATGAAAAAATGAAAATCAAAAAAAATCAAATCAAATTCAAAACAAAAAATGATGAACAAATAAAATTATTTTACATTGCACTGGCCATTTTTTGGCGAACTCCTTCAGCATACAAAAAAGGATCTTTTTTCTCTTCTTCATTTGGATAGTATACATCCAAGTAAGTAATATCAACGTAATTTACAAATTGAGTCAAACATTTCAAAAAAGATAATCCCATATTTACTCCAACTAATCCAATTCAATCATTAAAAACAAATTTTTGAAAAAACTTTCTTACTTGGAAATGTAGGATCCTATTTCGAAAATAAACAAAACAAAATTTTAATTCAAATTGTGGTGAATAAATTAAATTTGATAAATTTTACATAGTGTTTATTTCTTTTCCATGAAACAATCACTGGTTGAACAGGAACTCCACTCAAAAAAGCTCCTTTTAAAATTATTTGAGAAATTGAATTTTTTAAAATGAAATAAACTAAAAAGACTTTTATTTTACCTTGTTTGAATTGGACCAATGCATTTCCATTTGTACAAGTTCCTTTAATTTAAAAATCACATTTAATCTATCTTTTAAAATAATTAAAAAATTTTATTTTATTTTACCTTCAGGATAAATCAAGAGTTGTTTCCATGGTAAATTTGATTTAGGTCTTGACTCAAGTAATACTTTTGCTCCTTCTTTATTATTTTTATCTTCTCTTGCAATCAATATTGACTGTGTTGACAAAAAAAAAGAACCTATAAATGGAAGTTTTGCATTTTCAATCTTTTTAAAAGAAAAAACACATTAATAAATATACATAAAATTATTATTAAAATAAAAAATAAATTATTATTTAAATTAATTTTACTTTTGAAACAGTCATTGGACTTGTGGAAAAAATTTTATCAGAATAAATTTTAAAAGTAAAATAAATTAAAATAAAATTTTAAATTACCAAAGTTGGGAAGTCATCAAAATAGGTTCTATCCATGAAGTGTGGTTCCCAACAACCACTGGTGCTTCGTTTCTACTTGCTGGTTTTCCTTTCACGTTTATCCAATAAAATCTTTTTGAATAAATTTTGAATAATACAAAAAAGAAAAAAAGAAATTACCCCAACAAAAAGATAATCATTCTGGTTGAAATTTTGATTGAATAGTCTCTCAAGTTTCTTCTCCATCCTGTAAGTGGCTTTTCTTGAAGATCTTTGAAAGATTTCCCTATAATCGTGAGTTTGATGAGAAGATAGTTGATGCATAGGATCAATATCAGAAGGATCAATCTGATTGGAAGCAAGGTTAATCTGATAATCAAATAAGTGGGAGGGATTAAAAAAATCAAAAGTAAATTATTTCTCAATAAATTTACCCACAAACGATTATCTATTCCATTTATTGTTAATTAATTGAACATTAGTTAATATATCAAGTTGATAATGATTATTGGTAAGGATATGGCAATTATAATAATAAAATTTTATTTTAATTAATTTTTCTTCCTTTTTTACCTTGAACCAATCATATGCATCTCTTTTCTTTTTGTGTATTGGACTCAAATCGAAAGGATTCACCATATTCTCTTTTTTCGATTTCTCCTCTTCTTCGTGATTCTCCTTCAATTCCTCATCATAATCATCCTCATCTTTTAAATTGATCTTAAATTTTGGTTTATCCATGTTCCTATTTAATTAACAAACTAATCCAAAAAAGGGAGATTTACAATTTCAATTTTTTTTTGTTTATATTAATTAAGAAAGGGCTGATATTTTTAAATGAAAGGAACAAATAAGATGGTTTTTTATACTTAAATGTGATGAGAATACATTTGTCTTTTTTTTTTTTTTTTGAAAAAAATTATTTTCTTCACAATACAAGGATATACAAAATGTTAATCAGTCTTGCAATAAGATTTGATAAACTAATTTGATCTTTTTAATTGATTTTTTAAAAAAAAAATGAAGACAAGATATCTAAAAATTACCATTTTATTATCAATTTTGTCAATAATTGCTTGGAAAGTATCGATTGAAATTGTATTTTGGCTATCTTTCATCATCTATCTATACAATCTTCACCTCAAAAACCAACAAAAAGAAGATTTTATAAATAAAGAAGATAAAAATTCGGTGAATAATAAAAATTCAGAGAATAATAATAATAATAAAGAAATAGAAAATAATAAGGAAGACATTAAACTCAATAGAAATCCCATCCCTCCATCATCTTCATCTCTCAAATTCTATGAATTCACAAAGGAATTGGGAGAGATAAAAAGCGAGATATTGAAGAATTATCAATTGATTGCATCCCAAAAAAAGTTAGATAAATTAGATTCTTTCAACGAAGAAGATTTGCTTCAAATACAGAAAAAAATTGTGAAAAAAAATTTTCAATTTTAATTTATTTTACATTTATTTTTAATTTAAATTTTTTTAATTTAAAATTTATTTTTAATATTACTTCAACTTCATAATTTTGTTTTTTTTTTTATTTTTTATTTTTTATTATTTATTTTTTATTTTTTATTTATTTTGACAGATGATATCTGTTGCAAAAAAACTTACACATCCTTTGTTTGGAGTTGTGGGAGATGAATCACTCAATTCCATTTCAGGGATAAATGGTAAAAACAATTGAAATAAAAATAAAAAAATAAAAAATAAAAAATAAAAAAATATTAAAATTAAAATTAAAAAAATTTTAACTAAATTAATTTTTTACTCNATCAAACCGTTGAATCTGTTTTGTAAATTTTTTATTTTTTATTTTATTTTTTATTTTTTATTTTTTATTTTTTATTTATTATTTGTTATTTTTTATTTTTTATTTTTTTATTTTTATTTTTATTTTTTTATTTTTATTTTTTATTTTTTATTTTTTATTTTTTTATTTATTTATTTATTTATTTATTTATTTTTTTATTTTTTTTTATTTTTTTTATTTTTTTTTATTTTTTTTTATTTTTTTTTATTTTTTTTTAGATCGTATAGAATGGAAAGGATGTGCATCAAGGCGGCCTCTCCAAGAATTTTGCTGGCTTTCAAACTCATCCTTTCTAACAAGCTCATGATAGAAATGACCGAACAAGTCAAACTCAAAATAAACAAACTTGATCTCTTGAAAGTAAAAATAAAAAAAATGAAAATAAATGAAAATAAAATAAAATAAAAAAAATTAATAAAAATAACAAAATAAAAAATAAAAAAATAAAAAAAATAAAATTGTTATTTTAAATAAAGAAAAGAAAGAAATTTGAAGAAATTTTGGATTCTTGGGTCAACAGAGCAAAAGTTACTAGTGAGGAGTACACTACCTACATCGAACACAAGGAGAAAATCTTAACGGATTTATCAACCACCAAAATAGTTCCTCAAAATGATGAATTCAACAAATCTAAAGAAGAAACTCAAGTGTAAACAAAATTTAAATCAATCATAATTTATTTTTTAAATTTATTTTAATAATTTTTATTAATTTAATAAATTTTTTTTAAAATTTTTTTATTTAATATTTTTTTAAATTTATTTTCATTTTCAGACACCTCAATAACTATTTCAACCGAGTTTTGGAGCAGAGAAACAAGACACAAGTACACATAGAAAGATGGACGAGCAGGCTAGAGAACGTTTACCAGAAGTTCGACGATTTGGACAAAAGACAAAGGAACATGGGTTACTTCTCTTTCGACTTTGTCAAAACCAATTTGGGAAAAGATGATGTGGGTTTTGATGAAGGAGAAATCGAAAAATAATAAAATAAATAATAATTAAAAAAAAAAATAAAAATTTGTTTTTAGAAAAAAAAACTTTTTAAATATTTTTTATTTGACATTTATTAAACCTAAAAAAACAACACAAACATTTTTTATTTCAATTCAGAACTAATAGTGTCTGTGTCAAACTTATTTCTTAGTTTCTTGTACTTTCGGCGACACAAACACTTCCTAATGAACGTTCTGCCACTCCAAGATGCAAAGTTGGCGAATCCTAAAAAGTCCATGAATATTGTCGAGATCATCTGGAAGTAACTGTTGTTACATCCAAAGAAGATAAAGAGGTTGTAGACCATGAAGGGAAACCAACAAACCAAAAACGTGAATATCGTCAGTTTTATTTTTCTTATCATCAAACTTTTTAAAAAATTACATTATTTATTAAATATTTTATTTTTATTTATTTTTTATTTCATATTTTTTTGATTATTTCATATTTCATATTATTTTTCATTTTTATTTTTTATTTTTATTTTATTTATTTTTTGTTTTATATTTTATTCATTTTTTTTTTATTTTTTGTTTAGATCTCAAATTTATTTTTGTTTATTCTTTCTTATTTTTTGTGATTTTATTTTTAATTATTAATTTATTTTTTTTCAAATTTTATATTTTTTTTTTTTTTTCATATTTTTATTATTTTTTACTTTTTCATTAGACCCATCCCGTACATTTTTCTCATGGAAAAATAATAAAAGAGCAAAGAAGAGGTGATAGCAATGAAAATGGAGAAAAACTGAATGGCATAAAACAAAGAAAGGATAATTACATTAGTGTTAGCAGAAGTACACATCGAATATTTTCCGAATGAAAAAAAGGAGGCAAAAGCCAGTGCTGGGATGGCTATCAAAATCATTGATATTGAAAATCTCATTTTTACTTTTCCGTAAACAACGTTCCAAAAATAAAAGGCGATCTATTTAAAATAAAAAAATGATTGAAAAAAAAAATAGGAAATGTATCAAAATAAATTTAGAAAAATTTGGAATAATTAAAGAATTTTTGATTCTAAAAATATAACGAATCAAAATTGAGCTTTGTGAATTCTTTTCAAAAATATTTTGAAATCTATGTAATATCAATTTGGTCAAAGTATTTTTAAAAGAAAATTAATGTTTATCAATGTTTCTTTTTTTTTATTTTATTCAATTTTATTTTTATTTTTATAAAAAAAAAAGTATAACAATATAATTTTCATTACCACTGGTGTCAAAATATATTGCCCGAATATCGCAAAGAATCCAGAGAATTGAAGGATTTGGCATGCTATTAAATTGTTGTTATAGACCTCTTGATTGAATAAAAAAAAGCTGTTTGAGATCGCAATTGATAATGAAAGCAGTATATCAAATAGAGCAACGAACATTATGTATTTGAGGATATTTATGCCCTCATTATCTTCTATCAAGTCTATCAACTTCATTTTCCTCTTTGTCTTCTTTATAATAAAATATAACAGTAATAAACTCGTTATAACTACTATGATCGCTTCCACCAATTGAATATAATTGAAGATTTTGGTTGTTTCATCTGATATATAGTTAGAACAAAACTTCATTTTTTTATTTTTTTGAAAGTAAATTATATTAAAAGAAAAAAGTTTGAAGAAATTTCTATTTGGAGGTAATTTCCTGAATATCCAATAAAAATATTTTGATTATTACCAACAAATTGAGATTCACTTGGATTCAAGATTTAATTTTTGAATGATGATATTTTTCTAAAAATAGAAATAAAAAAAAAAATTCGTTCAATTTCCTCCCACAAAATTAAACCTTTTTGACAACATCATCAGTGATGGGAAATACACAAAATAAGAATAAAATAGATGATGAAAAATTATCCTTAAAGGAAATCTATAACGTACAAGAAGAAACGAAGTAAGTTAAAAATATAATTAAATTTATAAAGAGAACATTCTATCTTATTCAATTATAATGTTCATAAACAATTTTATTGAAATTATATTGTTATGAATAAAGGGAGGATAAAAAATCAAGGGAGGATATTCAACAAGAAAGAAAAGAAGATAATAAAATCGTGAAAAATGAATCAAAGGAAGAATCAAAAAAGATGGAACAAAAACCAAGTACCCTATTTTTTTCCTTTTTTTCCTTTTTTTTTTTTTAAAGTCTTAAACATATAAGAAGAGATGAACAAAAAAAAATTTACTGTTCTTGAGAAAGAAAAATATCAGTGGATTTTGGATAAAGTAATTTAACAAAAATTGAACCAAAATATAAATTTTTTTTTAATTTTTTTCTTTTTTTAAATCAGATAAATAATTGCGGAAGTGCATTAAATTTTAGGTAAAAAAAAAAATTATATTTTTAAATTATATTTAGTTTTTTTAAACAAATGAAAGTTATACCAAACTTGGGTTAGACGAAATAAGGATCATTTCACAAGAGATAGTAATTAATCATAGAGCTACATACATGGACTTGTCAAACTGTGGATTGGATAATCTTTCTTTAGAAATATTAAGCGAAGCAATTGCATGGAATGATACTTTGTACAACATAATTTTTAAAAATTTTTAAATAATATTTTTTTTTTCATTTATTTTTTTAATTTTTTTATTAAACACAATTTTTTTTTAAAAAATAAATTAATATTTTTAAATTATTTAAATAATATTTTTTTTTTCTTTTATTTTTTTAAACTTAAAGGTATTATATCAATTTGAGGAACAATCCTTTTAGGAATTACCATTTGATTATTGAAGCTGTTACAATCAACTGCAACTTGACCAATGTCAATATGGACGGTGACACCATAATCAAAGATATAGTAGAATTTAACAAAAAATTTCCTGAAGAAGCTAAAAAAAGATCAGACAAAATAAAAGAAGGAAAATTAATTGTAAAAAAATAATTAAAAATTTAAAATAACAAATAATAATAAATTTAAAATTTTTTAATTTTTTATTTGATTAAATTTTTATTTTCTAAAAAGCGATGGACTCCTGAGTACCATCCTAGATTTCCTTTATCCTTTAAACAAAATGTATTCGCTTTTCTCATGTGTTTGAAGCTGCTCCACAACAAAACCAAATCTTCCATTGTACCTCTCTTCGTCCCCAAGTTTGTGAAGTTTGAAATCATAATATTCACTACATTGAGTTATGTTCCACTGTTTTAGAAAATTAAAAACTAATTAAACATTCTAAGAGAAATGAAATTTGTAAATTCCAAATTGAAATAATTTAATATAAAAAAAATGAGTTCTTTGGCAAATTGCACTTTCTATCTCACAAGTAAAAAAAAATTATATTTTGATTATATCTTTTGTTTATTGATCTATCTGCCTGAATTTATATTTGATTCTTCAATTAACGTTTATAAACTCAAAATTTATTTTTCTTTTGAATAGAAGATGGAGAATTATTTGGAATGGGTATGAATTATTATGGGTAATGATATTCCAATCTTTTCATTTGTCTTAATTCAAATATTAAAATAAAGGGTGATGGGAAATGTTTCAATAAAATCAGGAACTCAACAGAAAACACCCAAACTATTGATCAAAAACAAAAAGATAAGGGAAATAAGTCTATCAAGATTTACCACCGTTTTATTATTGGGTAAAGATAAATAAAATAAACCATATTTTAAATAAAGAATCTACATAAACAAATACAATATAACAATCATTATCCCATCAAAAATTTTTTTTTTTTAAAACCCTTTTTTCATATTTTTTTATAATAATTTTTTATTGAAACAAATTAATGAATTTTCTTTGCATTTTTCATTTTTATTGAATGAAGATGATGGATCAATTATGTACACTGGGAAATTCAATCTCGAAGAGACACCCAGTTTCAAACCTTTTCCTTTCGACAAGAAAATCAGGAAAGTGAGTTCTGGGATGGAATTTACCTTACTTTTGACTGGTAAAAAAAATCCCAAAAAATTATTTTTTGTTTTTTTTTCAATTTATTTTATTTCTCATTTTTTATTTCTCATTTTATTAATTTTTTTATTTTATCCAGAAAATAATGAACTTTATTCGCTTGGTAGCAACAGTACCGGGCAGTTAGGTGTGGAAAGTAAGACTGATTCAAAGACTCCAATAAAGGTTTTTGAAAAAAAAATCGTGGATATGAAATGTGGAGCTTATTATTCCATAGTTCAATCTGGTAAATGATAATAAATAATTAAATAAAATTTTTTACCTAAATAAAAAAATAAAAATTATTTTAATATTTTCAAATTCAATTTAGAAGATGATGAAATATTCAGTTTTGGTGCTGATACTCATGGTTATATTTTAATCTTTTTTTTTTTTTTCTCCAGTTTTTTATAGTTTGTTAACTTTATTTAAAAATATAGGACAGTTGGGGTTTGAAAAAAAAGAAAATCTGTTTACTCCAAAACTGTTGATGAAAGAAGAAACGATGTTTTTTACGTGTGGATACTACCACACTATAATTTACTTAAGTAAAAAAGAAATTTTTTTCAAATGATTTATTTTTTTAAAAAATAATTTTATTTTTTATCAGTTTGCTAAAAAAAAAGAAGTTTTATTAATTTGTATTTTTTCGAGTATCTAAAAAAAAAGTTTGAATTAATTTTAATTCAATTTATTAAAAAAAAGATGTTTTTTTTTTGTACATTAAAATTTTTTCTATGTGGAAATCATTCCAAATTATTTTTTAAAAATTAAAATTTTTTCTTGAAATTATTATTTTTATTTAAGAAATTTTTTATTCCAAATTATTTTTTTAAAATATAGCAAATGGAGATGTTTTGGTGTTTGGTTGCAACTCAAGTGGTCAATTGGGTCTAGGTATCAACGACACTGAAGTAAGAACACCAAGATTATTGATGAATGATAAAAACATTAAGCAAATATCTTGTGGTGATTGTCACACTGTAATTCTCAAATCGAATGGTGATGTTTTAGTTTTCGGTTATAAAGGGGGTACTGGAACTAAAGAAGATAAAAGATCTCCTCATTTTTTAACGAATGATCCGAAGATTGATTTCGTTTTTTGTGGGAGTGTTCATTGCATTTTCCAAAAGTGTAAAAAAAAAAAAATATTTTTTTAAATTTATGATTTTTAGACATGTTCAAAATTTACAACTTTATTAGCCTATATTAATTTATAACTAACAAATTTTCAACTGTTGTAAAATTTTGAACATCTCTATATGATTTATTTGGTTTTTAAAAATTAATTTAAAAAAATTTTTCAAAAAAAAAAAAAAGCAAATGGAGAAATATTGGGGTAATCTATTTTTTATTTTTTTTTAAATAAATTTATATTTTTTTTTTCTAAATTTAATAAAAATTCTTTTCTATATTAATGAGACACTTCTTATTAAATTATTTTAAATAAATTTTTTTTTTCTTATTTTTTTAGATTGGGATCCAACTCGAACGGAGAATTGGGATCATTACCCTCAACAGTTTCTCAATTAGAGTTAATTACCAAAAAAGATGATCTTCTATTTCCAAACATGGAAATGGTGAGAGAATGGTCCGTCGAAAATCACAAACGGTTCCCCAAATCTGTGAAATCAACCATCCAAACTTTTTTGCTTTGTTTGAAAAGAATCCAAAAGAAAGGGAACAGCTCTTTCAAAATTCCCAAATTTGTTTGTTTTGAAATATTTAAATTTGCTTCAACAAGATAATAATAAAATAAAAAATAAATAAAATATCTTGAAATTGAAAAAATAATAAAATAATAAAAATGAGTTCCTTGTCAAATTGCACTTTCTATCTTACAAGTAAAAAATTATATTTATTTAATCTTGAATAAAATTAACAAATTCTGTTTGATTGAATTATGCATATATTTAATTCACGATTTTTAATAGAGAATGGAGAATTATATCGAATGGGAATGAATTCACTTGGGTAATAATACATCAATAAGGTTCTATTAATTTTCATAAAATTTAGTTTGATGGGAAATTCAAAAAAACCAGGATCTTTACAAATAAAACCCAAATTATTGCTCAAAAATGAAAAGATAAAGGAAATAAGTCTATCAAGATTTCACTCTGTTTTATTATTGGGTAAGAAATAAGAAACAAAGAATCTAAAAATGAACGATTCATGAATCAAAATTAATCTCACAAATAAATTAAAATAATGGATCTCATTGTTTTTCTTATTATAAAATTTATCAGCAGAAAACAATAGAAATATTTATCCAAATATTTCGAAAATTTTTATTAGCGGATATAAAATTTTTGTTAACAAAATTTAAACTTCGAACATCCAATTTTGAACGAAGCCAGTACTTCGAGGTATCCCCGTTGAGATTGAGGTCTCGAATATGACAGATCTCATTTTCTCTTTCTAATAAAGATATGTTGTGAATTTGAATTCATTTTTCTCGAGATTATTGATATGAGATCTTTAAATTCTATGTTTTTAAATTGCTTTTAATGCTTCAACAAAAAATTCGCTTATTTTCAGTATTATTTGACAAATTTTCTTTAAATTAATTCAATTCATTTTTGAATCTTACAGAAGATGCAACAATACTTTACTCGGGGAAACTCATACTTGAAGATACACATAGTTTCAAATCATTATCTTTTAACAAGAAAATTATGAGGGTGAGTTGTGGAATGGAACGTACCTTAATTTTGACTGTTAAAAAAAACATTTATTTTATTTTTTATTTTTTATTTTTATTTTTTATTTTTTATTTTTTATTTTTTATTTTTTATTTTTTATTGGTTTCAATAGTTGTGGACAGCTTGGCGTGGATATAATTGAATTAAAAACTCCAACCAAAGTTTTTGACAAAAAAATAATAGATATGCAAAGTGGGGCTTATCATTCCATAGTTCTATCTGGTATTTTGAATTAATTCTTACAAATTAAAAAATAAAAAATAGAAAATAAAAAATAAAAAATAAAAAATAAAAAATAAAAAATAAAAAATAAAAAATAAAAAATAGAAAATAGAAAAATTTTTTTACTCTTCACAAATACATTCTAAAATGTAGAGGAAAGAACAAATGAAAATTTCTTTGTTTTCTTTGTAGTTGAAACCTTTGAGTTGGATGAAGAAATTTCTAATTCCGTAGATGTTTT